>MJUU01039875.1:0-40276 GCA_002080025.1 Modiolus philippinarum
TTTACTAAATTTTTTTTTTTTGGTGAATTTAATGTCTTAGTGTCCAGTCAATCAAAAGTACAACATTTAACAACATGCAACACATGACCCAAAAATAATTCTCTAATTTGTGGGTATACATATATTTCAAACGACCAAAGACATTTTTAAATGTCTCTGAAACGGCGGATGTTTATTATTTTATTTTTTTTTGGTTCTGTTATTTTTTCTTTTTTTTTTTTGCAATCCATTTTTTTTTTGTCTCAATGCATTTCAGCTGAGAAAATCCTTTTACCCCACTGATCGGATTTCCGAATGTCATTTTAAAAGATGCAAGAATGAACAATGTATGTTACATATACTTGTACTGTACGTAAATAAACATTAAGGAAATTATCCAAAATTATGGCATGACAGTATACAGATTCCGGGATTCAGGTTTAAGTAAAAGAATTAATGTAATAACGTTCTGTGTGCAGCTGGTCTTGAAGTTAACTTGTGACGCAAATATTTGGAGTTTTACAATATCATTTTACAAAAATAAAAAAAAAACAAAACAAAACAAACAAAAAAAACACAAAAAAATAAATGAAAGAATACAAACAAAAACAAAGAAAACAAAGAAAAGCAACCAAATAAACAAACAAAACGATGAAAAAATTAAATACACAAAAAAACAAAACAAGAACTTGTAGAATGTGCACATACGACATATGTAGAATGGACACGGAAAGATACGCAAAATCATCCAGACAAAACGGTGTAATACGTTTCCCTGTTTCTGTTAATTCCTTCCAAAACAACATCTTGTTTGGCATATACCTCACACATCACATTTTATAAATATGAAAATCTTTAAAGTTTACTTCACCGAAGAAATATATCCATGTTTAAAGACTTCATTTCTTTATATGTATTATAATTGTCAATTTTTTTACTACTCCATACGTAGATATCCCCATTGCACTTTGAAAAAGAACTGTATTATTCTTTCAGTTCAAAATTCTGTAATAATCCATAGAGCACAGAAGCAGAACACACTCAGCATAATTCGGTCTACTCGATATGAATGTTATTCAAAGCCGTTTAGATTTGACCTGATGATTGACGAGTTTTTCAGTTTTTCTTTGTTAACTTGCTTGAACTTAAAATTATCAAATTGTGTATTTATGTGTAATCATCTACTCTGTTTTGTTTGCAAAGTTATGTATTTCATATGTTTCTATTTGCCTCTTATTACAGTGTGCACTATCAGAAAGCTTAATAAAATTTAAAATATTGACATGGTTGTACAATTAGAAAAAAATAATAAAAAATGATCATAAAGAAATAAGGGTACGATTTCTGTTTCATTCATTTTTATTTTTGGTCCTTATTTTAACAGTAATTTGGCACATTAGCGGATCCAGAGAAGGTTCCAAAAGTTGGAACCCCATTAAAAAAAATATGTTTCTATTTTGTGTAGAATTAAGGGGAAAATTGACAAATGATAACAAGACATCGACTGGAACATTTCTTTCCTGAACTTCACCGGAACCCTCCATTTCCGAAAGTTGGATACACAGGTGTGACTCTGTATCAAACCATTTTACTCAGTACAGATTCTTTTCATCCCTTTTCGTTATTTGAAAGTTATCAGTATTTAATATATACATGTATGTCTACATTGTTTACGGTTTTATATTTATTCCTTTTTTTCTCTATGCCACATGATAGTCCAACCATTTAAACGTAACATGTCGTTGTTTAGAGCAGAAGGTATGAATATTGACAAAATAATTTAAAATGTGGGAGTAAATGAACACAAGCAATACTAGTACAAATGTATACATGTCTGTAACGTGCAATGACCCCCCCCCCCCCAAAAAAAAATGAATGAACGTATTGCCGTTCTTCCTCGACAAAAATGCCCTTGGTGCATGAAATATTTATAAAGTAGTCGGTTGATGTATACGAACTGCGTACGTTACATGCATAGACAATGTTTTTGCCACGATTAACCGTCATCGGAACCAATGAAACAGGAGACTCACTCCTACTGTTGTTTATATCAAGAATTTCTTGAAACCTTTTCGGCATTGAAGACTAAATGAAATGGTAAAAAGAAATATATTGGTCCGTGTGCTTTTAACCGAGTTACAAGACATTAAAAATTTGACTGAAGATGGAGTTCTCTGGATTTTTCCTTAATTCAACATTAGGACTATTTTTTGTCTAAAAGGTTGGAAGTCATATCAAGAATTTTACGAAAACTCGTCAGGTGTCTTAATTTTATCTATAGAAGACATTCATAAACAATAAATAACAAAATACCGAAGTTACTGTTAATTTATGTTCTGCATATGCGCATTTCGACAACTTATGTCTCATCAGTGCAGATAAAACCAAAAATTTGGAAGTCCATTTACCGAAAATCATGTTACAGCTGATAGAGGACAAATAACCAAAAGGGTCTAAATAGAAAAGCCAAAAATGAGCTATGCACGAGGGAGAATGTGGGGACCGTATTCAAAATTCTTTAAGCCATTGAATGGAGAAAAGCAGAGAAGTTCCGAAATCTGACACAAATTAAAAATTTGACGAGCGAGCCACCTTAACTCAACAATGAAATAGACATATTTCTATATAAATGGAATATGTACTGAAATATCGATCTCATGCATGGACTTATCTATTTGAATAAAACAATAATATACATGTATACGTGCCCATTTATTAAACAGGAAAATAATATCAATGTTTATTTCTTGCGAATTTTCCCTTTAAAACAGATAATTGATTGACGTACAGATTAACGCTTATTATTCGATAGGTGAATGTCAATTAAATTGCATATGATCGGCGTACGATTGATTGACAGATAACACCCAGATCGTGCACATTGTTTGATTAGGCCGTTTTATGAAACGCGCAGGTGTTTCGAATTTTGCTGTATCTGATGCTTATTTTAATTAATGGTTCACAGTTAACATGATCTCGGTGTTCTTTAATTAATCATTATAAATGTTGGCAGAAACACGCCAAATTTGACCTTGTTTGAGAAGACCGATAACAGAAAAAAAATGACCGATGACATGTCATTTTCATTTTATTTTTGGAAAAAATAAGTTAAGATCTACAAAATAAAATGGAATGAGAAATTCTGTCTGAGATTTGTATTGGGGTTCAATCTGAGTAAATGTTTTTGAATTTTGTTTTTGTTCCAAGGTGTATGTGGTTTCAATTTTTATGATATTATAGTAATTTAAATTCAAATAAAATTTCTGTATCAACACCATAGTAACCCAGATCATTAAATTTCCGTTGTTTATTGAAATGATATAATGATTTGCAAATAATACAGAATTCAAGCCTTTAAAGAGAGGTCCTTGATTCCAGGTGTTATGTCTCGTTCTGATTTTGGTTAAGTTAATTCATAGGAATTATTGTTTTGATTTCGAAAACTTTTTTCGTGAATAAACATAAAATTTGTCATTTTTAAGTGAACTGGTAATAATATAAAGAGGCTCTCAAGAGCCTGTATCACTAACCTAGCCCTTGACAAACATAGACATTTTATGTTAAAGATCCCATAAATCTACTTTAATTTCAATATGCCCAAGTAGTTTAAGGAGAGAAGACCTCATTAAGTGTTTCCCATAGGGTCCAATGTTAAACTATGTTCCCTGCTGCCAGTCATTCTGAATGTTGTAATTTCTGTTTCGGTTTCTGTGCTTTGTATCTGTCTAACGTCATTGTTTTTGTGTTTAACGTCATTGTTTTCTGTGTTCTCGTTTTTGCCCTGTCTTTGGACTTTTGTGAATTTCACCCCTTTTTTCCTTCGGTATTCTACTGCCGTTGTTTGGATATAATGCAGGCCTGACAACACATTTTTTCAAGGGACTACCCATAACTATTGTGTGTTTTCCCATAGGGTCCAATGTTAAAACTGCTCTTCACTGGCGGCCATGTTGGATAAAGCGTGGATCTGAAAAACACTTTTGTTGCAGGGGACAACCCAAGAACTATTGTGGCCAAGTTTGGTTACCGTTGGCTCAAAAGATTCAGAGAAGAAATCTTTGAATGTGTTTTCTCATAGGATCCAATGTTGAAACTGTGTTTCCTGCTGGCGGCCATGTTGTATATAGCACGAGCCTGAAAAACGCCTTTTTTCAGGGGACCAACCAATGTCTATTATGGCCAAGTTTGGTTCTAATTGGCTCGGTAGTTTCAGAGAAGAAGATCTTTGAATATGGTTTCTAATAGGGTCCAATGTTAAAACTATGTTAACTGCTGGCGGCCATCTTGGAGATAGCGTGGACCCGAAAAAACACCTTTTTTTCAAGGGACCACCCCAGAACTTTTGTGGCCCATTTTGGCTTCGGTCAGTTGTTTCAGAGAAGAAGAATTTGTTTTTCCCTATAGGATTCTATGTTAAACTTTATATCCACTGGTGGCCATATTGAACGACTTGTCGGACAGATTTTTTAAAGGGACCACCCAAGTGTGGTTTTAATTGACTCTGTGGCTTCAGAGAAGGTTCTAAAATGTTTTCCAATTAGGTCAACTATTGCGGCCATATTGAATATGGAGCGGACTTGCCAGACACCATTTTAAAAAAGGGTCAACAAAGAACAGTTGTGACGAAGTTTGTTTCTAACTGGCAAAGTTGTTTCAGAGAAGATCTTTTCCCATAGGATCCAATGTTAAACTATTTTCTCCGCTGGCGGATGAGGTACAGACTTTCGGACATATTTTTGAAGAGGACTACCAAATGAGTAGTTTGGTTTCAATTTGTTTCGTGGCTTCCGACTTAGGTTCGAGTTAACTGTATATGCTCAGTCTTCAATTCGAAGCTAAATCGACTGTATATACTGTATGATAACTACAGTGTATGTATTGCAGATATGGAAATAATAATAATCAGTATATCATTAAAGGAATAGCATTCAAATGTAAAACGCCTATCTGCTCTAATTTCCATACATATATTGTACAAACTTTTAGGTGGTAAATGTTTAACAGAGATGAACTGAAAAGGCCAAACGGAAAGTAACGGATTGAAAATACTGACAGAATAGACCTTTTTCTTGACCTGCTCTAGTTGAAGACGACGTCTACACAAAATATTACAAAAATATAACAATCGAACTAATAAAATTTAAGTTAGTAGCGAATCTCTTCAATCATTCATAATGTGTACCATCAGAACAAATCTCTTCAAGCAGAAAAAGTGATAACATGGTCAGTTGTTGTTTTTACATTCGGTGATTTGGAGTATATTACCTATTACATTTAGAATCCTTCAATGTAAAAATATGGGAAAGATAATTTGTATCTTTGGCAAAAACAACTTGAGAATTATTTTAGCTTAATTTTTTTTGGAGGGATGATATTGCATGTTTTACAGTTTGTCTTTGGCAATAAAATTTACTTTTCAAATCGGAAAACAATCTGCATCAGCATAGTATTCTTTGATTTTTCAGTATTTAATCAATCAAAAAGATAATTTCAATTGTTTACATGCGCTTATAAATGGAAGCGATGGTGTCTGGTCTCTTCCGTCAAAACCAGAAATTCTCCTCATGAATTCTTTTGCAGAACCAAATGTTCTTGCTTGCAACGATTACCAGCATTGTATTGTGCGGTTTGCATGAATGATTTCCCGCTTATAATATCATGAATATCTAATTAATTTCTTGATGGTACTTTCTAGAAATGCTAGGAGTTTATGCAAAATGGAAACATCATTTTCAAACGAAGTTTTGTGGTGAACCAACATTAAGCAGTAAAGGCTTAGAATTTCGCACAAAATTTTAATATTTTAACACTGAAATAAAAAGGAGACCTTTAACTATTTCTGCTTTAAGATAGTACCTAAGTACCAAGTACTGACCAAATTGTACCTTCGAGGACCTTACTTAAAAATATTGATTGATTAATACATAGTAAGATCTCTAATTTACCTCCATTAAATTGTAGTGCTGTTTCATGTACCATCCAACTAAAAATGAGGGAATTATACTCTATACTAATACATACTATTTGTTTTGTTTCCCTCAACAGCAAACTAGTTTTTATTCTATGAAATATGTCGTCCAACCGACGTTGATCTTCACATGTCACTGAAACGTCAAACTTAAAGTAGGAAGGGGCTGCAACAAATGTTTCTGTGAAAGACATTGACTGTGATGATATGTCCTTGGCTAGAAAGAAATAATTACAATTATCATATACTTACTCAAGATATGTGTCTTTTTGCATGTGTCATAAAGAAAGAATGAAGCCAGTCATATCTTCAGGGGGTGTAAATATGAAATCCGTATATCACGGGCGTGTAATATGAAATCCGTATTACATGGGGTAAAATATGAATTTTTCAAAATGGAGACTGACGATTTTGCAATTCATGGAATAAACAAAGATTCACATATTTCAGCACAATTTTACCCACTCAATCAATTTATTTAATTACTGGGAACAAGCAACATTTTTGCGGATTTTTGGTGTTCACCCGTCACAAATTTCTTACTATTATATAGTTGTTCTAGTTAATGACCCGCGTTATTATGAAAATACTTTTGTCGCTATGTGAAAAAAATACCAGTGTTAGCAAAAATTAAGCAAGAAGTTCACCTTGAAAATTCATTTAAAAAAAAGAAGTTCACCTTGAATCAATTTTCAGCTATTTCTGGACCGTTTACAAAATAAAGGCGCTGACAATAAATATAAGGGTTTATCACACACATGTAGATCTATAGGCTATGACGAAACCACAATCGCATTTGCACGATGTTGTGTAAATATATTGCAATGCAATTTACTAGTGTTTACAAATTTCAATACAAAATGTGCGTACATGAATAGTAAGAGATACATTCCCATTAATTTTCTTTTCAATTTGAAAATATCCTGTCTGCTGAATGTAAAGTGAACATTTCATTGTTTCATTTGTTGTAAATAACAAGTGGGAAAAATGAAAGGATATGGAGTGAATGTATATGTGACAAAAACGCACACGATACATAGACAACTCCAGTTTATCAAGGACAGGGCTTTTATTCCTGTCTACATCCTACTTTTAGTTTGTTTAACATTATAAATGATGTCCTAAATGAAACGAACATGCTCCTTTTGAATCAAATTCCGTTGAAAACGACACAGACAAAATGACACATTTTACATCATTTCATTTTCTGTGAAACAAATTAGAGTAAAACTGGACAATTGATGAATAATATGATAAATAGTTTATGATATGGCATTTTTCATATCATATCCTATATCATCCCTCGACCCATATTTAATTAGACCTCTGGCCTTCGGCCCTCGGGCTAATATGGATGTCTCGGGATGCTATGGAATATGATATGAAAAATGCCATATAATAATCTGTATGTATATATTTTTTCAACAAATATATGAAATAACAAAATACAGAAGTTACTGTTTATTTTCAGCACAAAGGCATTTTGACAACTTATTTCTTATCAGTACATATCAAACCAAACCATTTCGAAGTCCATTAAGCGAAAAACATGTTAAAGCTGAGAGAGAACAAATAACCAAAAGGATCTAAATAGAAAAGCCAAAATTCATCTAAGGACAGAGCTATACATAACGGAGATATTCATTAGTTTTAAACAAAATTTTACAAATTCCAGATATTGCAAGTTTCAATACTATCGGTTTTCAGATCAGCACCGTCAAACTGACTACTGAGTTGGTGAATAGCCTCGGAGACTAAGAGTCCACCACCAGAGGCATCGACACAGTGGTAATAAATAACAAAAATACTGAAGTTACTGTTAATTCATTTTCTGATTATGCGCATTTCGACAACTTATGTCTCATCAGTACAGATCAAACTAAAGCATTTGAAAGTCCATTAACCGAAAATGACTTAAATATTGAAATGAATATTGAAATTCAGAAGCGACATGATAAAATGGTGAATGAAAGGATATGGAGTAAATTTATATGAGACAAAGTCTCTACAAATACATAGTAAAATAAGCAAAGGAACAACGCTTTAAGTGTTGTTTTTCATCTTGAAGTCAACATAAGGCCTTCAACAATGAGCATTGTTTATACCTCAAAGTAAGTTCAAGACGGCCCTTAGCACCGGTTTGAGCGGAATTCTTTGCTAATTGTCGAAGAACGGTACATCCATGTCTTTCCTTGTCATGGATGCGGGGTTGTCAAAAAACATTTATAAATCTGGCAAAGTTCTCTTACAATCACTGTCATCCGCTTCCCGACAAAAACACTAGTGTCTTAAGCTAGTGGACGATTACACCATATAGACAAACACAGGGCACCCATCAAGTCGATTGTAAGAAAACTTGGCATTATAAAATAGTGAGATGTGTGCATTTTAAATAGGTGGTCAGAATTTTATTTCGAAATTACAAAAATAGATGCCAAAATTTGAAAGTATGGTAGTATATCCATATGAGAAATTCTCTCACGAACAAGTACACAATAACTGAAATATATAGAGAGCATACATCTCTCGCACGGGGAATCTTTTTCACGTCCTCCACACTCCAGGAGAGACAAACTCCAATCGTAAATGGTGAATGAAAGGATATGGAGTAAATGTTTTACGAAAGGATATGGAGTAAATGAACATGAGACCATAACACATGTACATGAGACAAAGTCTTTACAAATACATAGTAAAAAAGGCAAAGGAACAACGCTTTAATTGTTGCTCTTTATCCTGAAGTCAACATAAGGCCTTCAACAATAAGTATACCTCATACCTCATACCGGTAGTAAGTTCAAGACTGCCCCTAGCACCGGTTTGGGCGGAATTCTTTGCTAATTGTCGAACAAGGCTACATCCATGTCTTTCCTGGTCATGGATGCGGGGTTGTCAACAAACATTAATAAAACTGGCAAAGTGCTCTAACAATCACTGTCATATGTTTCCCGACAAAACATTAGTGTCTTAAGCTAGTTTACGATTACACCATATAGACAAACACAGGGCACTCACCAAGTTGATCCTAAGAAAACTTGGCATTATTAAATAGTGAGATGTGGGCATTTTGAACAAAGAAATTACAAAAAATAAAAGTCTAGATGAAAAAGATAAATATACATAATTGGTTGATTGATTGAATTTTGGCTAACGTCTACTAAGCAATATTTCATCGACATCAACAGGAGAACGGGTTTGTCAAATTTAGGGTACGTAAAATTTCATTGACGGGAAATTCTAACTTTTTTCTGGAAAAGTAGGTGGATTTATAGCATTGTATCCGATAACTTACAAGACCACTCAAACTGAGCTTGCAGTACGCGCTCTTTAACGTGCAGGAAGCTAGACATTTCTTCCAACACGTGGACCTGAGTTTCCATCCTATCGGAAAGATGGAATATATACAGGATCTTGTGGAAGCTGTATACTGAGGGTACATAACTTTATTTGTCAGTTGGTAATGGGTCTGGAGCTAGCATGTCAGTTAACTGCTAGTAGCCTCTTGTGATTTCATGTTTATGTCCGTATATTTAGTTCTTTCAGTTTCATTTTTCACATTTGACTCAGTCCTGTTGCCAACTTAATTTCAGTGTTGTTACGATTGTTTTTTTTTTTTCTAGTTAGTTTACTTTATGTCTATAGGAGTCTAGGATGATGTTTATTTCACTGAACTTGATTACTCTTTATTCAGGGGCCGACTCTCCGACCTGCCGTTGGGTGTGGGGTTTCCTCACCGTTCATTGAAGATCTTATGGTGGCTTTGAGTTGTTATTACTCCCCTTTGGAGGAAAAGAATCTTAAATTAAACCATTAAATATGTCTGAAGATCTAAATAATAATAAATATAACTAATTCTATAGATTCTGATTTTCAAAAATATTCAACTCATGACCGAAAAACGCTGGGATTCACTCACAGTGAATTACTATGAAAAAGAAAGGAAATGGGGTAAATGTCAAGGAGACAACATCCCATCTCCAGATCAAAACTACCCAAAACAAAGCATCTAGGGGTCACCGTACGGTCTTCAACATAGTGGGGAACCTCACACCATACAGCAAGCCCTAAATGGCCCCAAAAAAGGTAATAAAAGTGAATAAATCAATGGAAACAAACCACATCCAATAACCCGAATATCAAGAAACTAAAATTTTATAAGAAGACAAGGACAAGCCAATGACTAACATATTCCTGACTTGGGACAGGCGCAAAAAATTGCGGTGGGGTTAAACTCGTTTTCTAGGATCCCCCTGTGTGTGGTGAATGTACAACTATATGTTTATCACTGTTTTTTTTACGATTCCATTTTGTAGTTATACTATAACTAATCCGAGATTCTGATTATTGCAAAATATTCTACGAATGATCGAACAAACAGGGCAATTTAGGGCTTGCTATATGGTGTGAGGTTCCTCACTGTGTTGAAGACCGTACGGTGACCCCTAGATGCTTTGTTTTGGGTCGTTTTAACCTGGATATGGGATGATGTCTCCTTGACATTTACCCCATTTCCTTTCTTTTTCATAGTAATTCACTGTGAGTGATTTACAGCGTTTTTCGATCATGAGTTGAATATTTTTGAAAATCAGAATCTATAGAATTAGTTATATTCTTTATTATATATATCTTCAGACATATTTAATGGTTTAATTTAAGATTCTTTTCAGAAACTACGTTTTCGATGTTCATTCAGTTAATTATCACTTTTATTTCCTTGGGATTTTCACTCTTTCACCGTCCCCTATATAATGATATTTTTTACCAAGTTCAGTGACCGTTAATAAATGATTTTTTAATCACTCTCGAAATAATTCAAAAAGATTACCACCAAACCTAACAGTATGGTTCATGTTAGTCATTTTTTTTTTACCAGATTAATACCAAAGCAACAATAATAAAAATCCATGAATAGTAAAATTTCGAAGTTACTGCAAAAAGACGCACAAGAAACGACTAGAACATAAAACAAACAACGAATAATAGAGTCTTAACATTAAAGGTACATTGTTAAAAGTTTCAGTAAAATTTTTAGAATCCAAAAATACTCGAGTAACATAGTTAACATTAAATGGATTCAAGGAGTAACCTCCCATCAGCAGCATTTTAATCAAATAATATGGAAAGACATAATCCAAAAATAGTTATCAAGAAGTATTCATTACCAAACAAAATCGAAATATGATGCCAAATTCCAATACAAAGAACAAACCAAACCCAAATTTCGGTGTGTCTTGTTGAAAATTGAAGTAAACAACGATAAAACAAAGTAATAAAAAAGCGTTTATTATACGTTTTCAAGCAATAACGTGATATGATTTTCTATTGTCATCTAGCTCTTTTAAAACCAGCGCACGGTTTAAAGGTGTGTCCGTTTATTTCCGAACGCATATTTCACGCATATACTTATTTGGTAAAAACAAAGACAACCGGATTTGTTTGCGACAATCATAGTTTTTTAAAACAGGACATTTTAATTATTTTCTCTTCCTATTCATTTGAAACAGAATATGCTCTTTTGACACTTATAAATTAAACTTTTCTTAAACTTTAAAAAAAATAACTCTTTCTCAAATACACTTTTTGTGTTTAAAGGGGTGTCCCGAAAATGCACATGCGACCATTTCACCGATTCCTCATAATTCCAGGATTCTCTAGAAATGAATGAAGTGTCAGCAAACACCAAGAAAAACAATGTCAAAATCAGTAACCGTAGGCGCCAGAATACCTCTTTTACTTTTTATTATAAAAACAATATACAAAAGGAAATTACAAGGTAATTTTACAAACTACAATGTCGCGAAAATTTCACAAAAACAAAGGGTTTATGTAAACAATGAAAGGATATGGAGTAAGTACACATAAGACAAAGTCTCTACATATACATGTTAGAACCAAACAAAGGAACAACGCCTTTCATCTGTACATGTTAATACCAAAAAGGAAGATGGAATTAATGAATATCTGTTTGTGTTTCTATATTACACAAAAAACCCCTAAAGTGCACTCTGATACCTCTCGAGTTATTTTAGTCAAGTTGACCTACACGTAAAAATTTCTATCGGATGCAACCAAACATGAAATGAATATGACTACTTTACCCTGTAATTTGTCCTTCGTTGGACAAATTTTGCGAATGCATATCATACTATCAAAAACTAATCAACGGACAGCCTGTTGAAAACACTTTCGGGTCACCTGATGACATTCCTGTTTAAGGTGTTCATACTGCTTTTTGTCATGTTTGAATTATGTTCTATTAGTTTCGCCCTCGTCATTTATGCCGTCTCTCGTTGTTTGGTCCTTTTATATGCAACCGTTTTGGATTTAAGATTTATGGTTGTTGCGTTTAATTTGTCCATAAAGAAAGATCATTATGCATTTCTATACTTTTGTCCATTTTCATAAAACAATTGTCACTTTGAACCTCCAAAACCAAAATTTATACCAGAGGCTCCCAGGAGCCCGTATTGCTCACCTGGCTTTCATTTGCCACAATCAAGCTAGTTTTATAAGCTATACAGTTGAATTCCAGTCCAACTTCAGTAGATAGAACATCACCAAGATCTTGAACTGTATTTAAAGTCTGATCATGTATTACTATATGTCTTTGTTTGGCATTTTTTGACAAAAACAGTTCCTGCTCAGGACCACTTTTGACACCAGTTTTAAAGTCGAGACATCATTTTGAAAATGGCAGTCAACAAACAATTTTCAACACCGGTTTTGAAGTAGAGACATCAATCTATTCGGTTACCAAATTTCATTGAAATCACACAATGTTGAATTTTCAGTCTTTTTTGCATCCATTTGAAAATGGCAGTCAACAACAATTGTCAACACCGGTTTTGAAGAAGGAACATCACATTTACTTTGTAACCAAATCTAATTAAAATCAGACAATGTTGAATTTCCCGCCTTTTTGGCAGCCATTTTGAAAAGAGCGGCCAACGAACATTTTTTTTTTTTTGATTTTTTTTCAATTTAACATATTTTATTGTTATTTCAATAACAAAAGGATAAGACACAAGTTATAACAATTTACAAAGGTCTTCTCCACATAATAAACAAGTGACATATATAAGCATGCATCAACAGTTGTTATAGTTTAAGAGAAAAAATAAAGATACAAATGATAAACAGAGTTTAAAGGAGATTAAACAAAGAAAATGTAAGGAAAAAAACAGAACATAAAAGAAAGAAATGTGAAATTGTCATGTCGTCGAATGAAAAAAGGTTTGTTTTAGAGATACCTATGATTAACTACTGAAACGTTTTGTTTGTGTAATATAGTGTTGAACAGCTTTAAAAACGTTTCGTTATTTCTATCACCCAGTGTATAATCCCTAAAAAGTAAACTTTCTATTCTGACATCATTCAGGAAATTAAGCTTTTCTTTCAACACTCTACGAGCTTAAAATAGAGAGGACATTCTAAAAAAATGGATAGAGTCTTCAACCACCCATCCACATATACAACCCGGAGAGTCGACAAAATTAACTTTAAAAAGATCAGCATTCAAGTTACTACTTCTATGCCTAAGTCGCGTATGAATTACATTAAAAAGTCTATTTCCCATAGAATAATAAGAAGGGGGTTTAGAAGGCAAATTATTATTTAATGTACGCTTAAAAGCGCCAATATTCGGCAAGTTTCGTAATGATGGATCTAGTTCATTCCACAATCACACTGTAGAAGAAAATATGAATCTAAGTACAATTTTAACCTTATATAAGGAATTCTGTATGGATTTTCATTTCGTAAATTATACTGAACATGTCGTGGCTGACAATAATTAAGACAATCTGTTAAATAAGAAGGGGCGGATTGATTATGGATTTTATAGAAAAGATTTGATTTCCTACGTTTTTGACGAGACTGTAGTGGTTCCCATCCAGTTTCAAAGTAAAGAGATTCAATACTACAAAATTTTGGAAGTCCGGTTATTATTCTAGCTGCTTCATGTTGAATTTGCTCAATTTTATTTATGTTAAGTTGCCCGCAACCATCCAAAACTTCACATGCATATTCTAAAGCTGATAGAATGTAAGTCATATAAATTTTTCCAAATTTTTACGGCATAATGTGAATTTCAATTTTCTCAACATGGATAGTTTGCTCGATACATTTTTCTACATGTTGTCGATATGACAATTCCACTTACAGTTTGCAGAAAAAGTAAGACCTAAATGTTTATGTTCTTGTACTTGTACTTGTAAATTAACATATTCATTACTAAATCTAATAACAGGTAATCAACATTAGATTTTATAGTAAATAAAACATATTTTGTTTTCTTGGGAGTAAAATCAACCAACCACTTAGGCCATTCATGTATTTCTTTTAAATCACTTAGACCATTCATGTATTTCTTTTAAATCAGAATTTAAAAAATCTTCTATTTCAGTTTTATTTTTAGAAGCATATGACAATGATGTGTCGTCCGCAAATAAACGAGATCTTGTATTGTCAACTATGTCATTTATGTAAATTAAAAAGAGTAATGGGCCCAGAACTGACCCCTGTGGAACTCCACCTTTGATTAAGCCGTTTTGTGAACTACTGTTTTTAATAATGACAGTTTGATTTCTGTTATTCACAGAATTTTCAAGCCATTTTAGAAGATTACCAAATATACCATAACACTCTAGTTTCTTATTTAAACCTTTTTGCCATACTTTATCAAAAGCCTTTGATATGTCACAGAAAACAGAACAGAGCATTTCATTATTTTCTAAAGCCTGACAAATTTTATAATAAATTTCAATTAATTGGTGAACAGTTGAGTGACCTTGACAGAAACCTGACTGATATTTGTATAGTAAGTCATTATCAACAAAATAATTATATAAGTGTTTGAATATAACTCTTTCAAAGACTTTTCCAACGCAACTGAGTAAGGAAATTGGTCTATAATTAGTGGAGTCAGATTTACAACCCTTTTTAAATAACGGAATAACTAATGCAGACTTCCAAGGACTAGGAAATAAACAACTTTGTAACGAGTAATTAAATATAAATTGTAATGGTTTACAGATGCTGGATGACGTATTTTTAAGCATATGATGGCTTATGCCGTCGTTTCCAACAGCTTTACCTAATTGGAGAATTTGAAGAATATCTTTAACTTCATCAAGTGTTATCGAAAGTAAATCCAGTCTTTTGTCGGTTCTATAGTCGAAATCGGGCACTTGTTTTTCTAAATTAATTATATTGGAGACGGAGCAAAAAAAAGTCATTAAGTATATCGGCCTTAAACGAATCACTAAAAACAAGTTCAACTGTATTTGAATTCTCAAGAGGGGGTATATTTGTAGAGATTTTCCCGTTTCCCATTAAAATTTTAACCAGTTTCCAATAATTTTTAGGGTTTGATCTACAGTCTTTATCAAGTAGCTCATTCGCGTGTATAAAAAATTGCTCGCGAGCGTATTTAACCATATTGTTAACTTTATTTCTTTGCGTTTTGTATTTTTGACGAAAAGAAGAATTATTTTTAACCTTTTTATGTAATCTGTCGCGTATGCGAATTTCCTTCCTAATCTCCGAATTAAACCAGGCTTTGTCATTGGGTCTAATTGTAACAGTTTTACACGGAATGAACTGCTTCGAAATTTCTATAAATTTTTCGGAAAACATAACAGTCGTGTCATCTATATTATTATAACGACTCAGAAATGTTTGCCAATCAAAATTATCAATAGCATCATTTAGACCCTGGAAGTCTGCCTGTTTATAAATCCACACAACTCTGTCATAACACTGGTTTAAATTAAAATGTAGTTTCTTGTAAAGGTATGATTATAGCAGTTGACTTAACACTACAATGTCTGACAGGGGTCTGTGTTTAAATCCAGCAAGCGTGTAAGTTCCCAAGCATACATTCTAACTTTGTTTTCAAACCTGCCTAAATCAAAAGAGCTTTACAATACAAGCTAAATCGTCTTTAAGGGATGTAAAAGAGTATTACTCAACAACATCTGAGGGTGTGTGTGTGTTGCTAATGCTAAGTTGAACACGATTTGCTGTATCTGCAATTTTTGTGTAGAAAATTGAATAAGTAATACCTTTACCCGTTATTTTTATCAGACATAATACAAATTAAACACATCGCTTATTACACATAAAATACAAGACCGTTCACGTTTGAGAATCCTTGCAACAGTCTTGTAGTCTGAAGATAACCGGATGCAAGGCTCACTCCGCTTAATCCTCTTTTTCCAGTGGCAATCAGAATTCTCCCCTCCCAGTGTTTCCCTTTCCCAAATAAATCATGTTTTTATAAACCTGTTCTCGTCTTGGATTTTGGCTGACATATTGAAAGTAGGACGTTAAACGCCATTCAATCTATCATTTTATTGCTTTCGCCAGTGGTCATAAACTATGAAACCTTATGTTCTGACAATCGACAAAAGTAAATGCCAAAGTCGATGTTGAAATTCGGAAAGACTACCTTTCCGAATTGCAACATCGAACTAAGAAGTAAGAAGTCAGAAGTCGGAACTCGGAAGTCCCCTTCCGGCTTTCGTAGTTTTCGGATGTACCTCAAAATTGCACGGTAGGTAGATCTCATCATGCTGATCATTTTAACCTCATCTAAGATTTTTAATATCTGTAACGGTTTTCGAGTTATTAGCCAAAAACTGCAATTTACCCCTTATTGTGAATCGCGGTAAAGTTAACATCGCCTTACGCGGCGCGGTCGCTATACTTTGTGATGTCGCGTATCTTTAGTTACAAGTTGAAAATAAATTGATAGTAATGAGACGTATTCATCATTCAGACGCCTTAATTCATCTCGAACCTAATATTCAACGCGAACCAAAGACCACAATCCCACACACACCTATGTTCTATTTTTAGCAATGACGCCATGTTGTCTGACCAGCCGACTAATCGAACACAATTTTGAGAAGCTGTTCCCTGGTGATGATTCAAGTCAAGTTTGGTCACATTTGGCCCAGCGGTTTCAAAGGAGAAGATTTTTGAAATTGTTGACGAAAACTGATGGCAAAAGCTCACCTGGCCAGGTGAGCTAATAAATTGTATCATTTGGTGCGGAGGTTATATTTATGCACTCTTCACAGAAAACTTGTATTGTCAAAACAAGGTTTATATCGACATAAATGCTGTTTACTAGTTTGATTGACTGCTAAGTAGACTTGTCAGATATTTATGTTGACTTGTCAGATAATTATGTTCACTTGTCAGATAAAAAAATATTTTATTATGTGATCTATTGACCAGCTAACGACATTGTCTGTCATCAAAAAGTCAACATAATTATCTGACAAGTCGACATTATTATCAGACAAGTCGACATAATTATCTAGCAAGTCGACATAAGTAGACTTGTCAGATATTTATGTCAACATGTCAGGTATTTATGTCGACTTTTAAGACACGCGCATGGGTTTCGAAGTTTGATGCATCTGCTTTCAAGGGTGATAATCAAATATGCACTAGTTGTGTTGTATGGTGGTATAGTTCTGCCACCTACTTGTCAGATAACTATGTAGTCTTGTCAGATATTTTTGCTGACTTTTGGATGGCAGACATTGGCGTTGGCTGATGAATAGACCACATAATAAAATAATTTTTCATCTGACAAGTGAACATAATTATCTGACAAGTCAACATAAATATCTGACATGTTGACATATATATCTGACAAGTCTACTTAATTATCTGACAAGTAGGTGGCAGAACTATACCACCATACAACACAACTAGTGCATATTTGATTATCACCCTTGAAAGCAGATGCATCAAACTTCGAAACCCATGCGCGTGTCTTAAAAGGGCATAAAAAATGTGCACGATCTCGGTGTTATCTGTCAATCAATCGTATGTCAATCATACGCAATTCCAAATGATATTCACCTATCGATTAAAGAGCGTGTAATCTGTATGTCAATCAAATACAAACCATGAGTATCTATCAAAAATGTATATCTCAGTTATATAAAAAAAATTATATTTCATGGTTTGATAATTTAGGTTTTTTTTAATTGTATTTAAACAATCTACGTGTAATGTTTTCAAATTACAATGTTATTCAGTCGAAAGGATGAAAATCTGATTTAGAAAATTTGAATTTCTTCAGACAGTTTTAATTAGACTTTTAGAGCGATATACGTAAATTTGAAAATTCTTTTAATAGTTTCCCGCGGGTTCCCTTTTCAGCGGTTCCAGTGTCACTTCCCGTCCTTTTCTGTCATGATATCGTTTAATGTTTAGTTTAAAAAGGGCAATTCCACTTCATGCTTATATCCTATTTAGACCCATTAAATACAATCCACCTTGATATAATTTTTGTCAAGAATACCGCTTAAGTGCACGCTAGGGGCCTTCTTGATCTCGCTTGAGGGGGTGAATATTGTTCACCTCTAGTTGAAGACCCTCAGGCGACATCAAGATGAAGACAGGAATAAAAGCCCTGTCCTTGATAAACTGGAGTTTTCTATGTATCGTGTGCGTTTTTGTCACATGTACATTCACTCCATATCCTTTCATTTTTCCTAATTGTTATCTTTTTAAGCTTTAACCGGCTAAATATTGTGGCAAACACTTTGTACTGCATATAAATATACAAGTTTGCATACAACCGAGTGCTGTGCAGATATTTTTATTAATTTTATGCAACCTTGGCATTATTCGTACTCATTTTTGGAGGCCTCATGGTGACTTCAAGATGAAGAACAACAATTGCTTGATTTCTCCATGTATTTGTAGAGACTGTCTCATTTGAAATTTTTTCTTGAAAACTAAGGAGTATCTCCCTCGTGCAAAGCTATGTCCTTAGCTGAGTTTGGCTTTGCATTTAGATCATATTGGTTATTTGTTCTCTATCAATTTATAAATATTTTTGAGTTTATGGTTTTCCAAACGTTTAGATTTTATTTGCACTGAACAGACATAAGTTGTCGAAATGTTCATATGCAGAACAAATTCACAGTAACTTCGGTATTTCGTTATTTGCATTTACTCCATATCCCTTCATTGCTTATTTTAGACTGGAGTTTATCTCTCCTACAGTGTGGAGTCCGTAAAAAGATTCCCCGTGCAAGATAATGCTCTTTATACATTACAGTAATGGTGTACTTGTTCTTGAGATAATGTCTCATATGGATGCACTATAATACTTTCAAATTTCGCCCTTTAATTTTTTGTAATTTCAAATTAGTATTCTGGCCACTTGATTATTCTGCCTACATCTCATGATTTTATTATGACAAGTTGTCTTACTATTGACTCGATGAGTGCCCTGTGGTTGTTTAAATGTTTAGTTCGTCTTCTATTGGTCTTTTTGTCGGGCAATGGATGACAACAGTTGTAAGTCAGTTCGTCAGTTAATCGTATGTTTGTTGACAACCCCGCATCCATGAGTCATAAATCATGGATGAAGCGTTGCTCGACATCAAGCAATGAATTCCGCCCCAAAAACAGGTGCTAGGGGCCGTCTTGAACTTACTATGAGGAATGAGCATAGGGCCTTGTTGAAGTCCTCATGGTGACTTCAAGATAAAGAACATTATAAAAGCATTCTTCCATGCTCTATTTTGCAATGTATTTGTAGAGACTTTGTCTCATTTGCATTTACTCCATGTCCTTTCATTGCTCATTAAGAGGAAGAATCGGAATACGACAATTTTAGTAGGATTCATTGCACGTCGCTCATATATGCCAGAACAGCTTTTCTATATTTACTCCCAAACTTTATATAATGTTTAAAATGTTGATACATTCTGTTTCAAACAAGAAAAATGCAATTTGAATGTTTGGATATCATGCGCCACAGAAAAAAGTAGTTAACATAATACTGCATCGAACATTATACACATACGTATACTATAGAATGCTTAAATTTCAAATAACAAAAAGGATGTGTTCAACAAAGTGTTGTTACAAGGTGCCAAACCGGCAGATCCAGCCTTCGGAAAAGGCCAATGTTCCGTGGTCCGTGAGGTTACAACCAAATGGGACTCCAGTCGATTATTGTGACTTTTTGTCAATTATAGCCTTAATTCTATATTTTTAGAGAAAAGGAACCCCCAGAATTCCCCTTTTGGACTACCATGTGCCCACTTCCACTAAATAATTGGATCCACAATTTATATGAGGCGCGTGGTTTGTGCACACTGCAGAAGTATTTTTGGGGGGTTGCTATAAATCCTATATTTTTGTATATGTAACAACAGAGCTCTGACGTTTGGAATTGTTGGTTAAGAGGCATTCCAATCTGACATTCACTGAAATAATAAAGTAACATAAAGACAAAGCAAATAAACACAAAAGCAAACAAATTAAGAAGAAAAGGCACAAAAAGTCCCCGGTCCCACCGATCAGAGAATTATCTAATTATCTATGGAATCTTATTCATTGCGGTGCATGTATGCTAAAGGTTTTTTTCTCTCTCTTTTTTTTTTTTTTTTTTTTTTTTTGCACTGACAGATTTAACTCGATGGGAAATTATCATTAAAATTTGCTCACATCATAAACAAACAGGTCTTGGGCCAATTACATCGCAATGTAATGCATTACATTACTATTAACTTGTGAATCTACCATTACTATTACCTTGTGAATCTACCATTACGATTACAATTACAATAACATTTTTCCTCTCACCTTTGGAATATGCCATTACAATTACAATTACAATAACATTTTTCCTCATTTAATGCATTATATTACAATTACTTTACCTATGTAATGCATTACACTACACATTACTTTTTGAAAAAATGTAAAGGAAAACATTTCAAACACTGTTTAATAGAAACTGGGTGCATATAATGCATTATACATATACTACATCACTAATTTTCATACTAATTTGCAACAGGGGATTGCATCCTATGTTATTGGGAAAATTAGCAGATACATGTACATCAATTTAATTGTGAAAAACAATTTCAGCATATTTATCCTTTGACTGAAACAAATTGTTTTCCGACTGATGTCGCATATTTAATGATGTAACCAAAAACAAAATAATAAAGCAGAAATTGTTCCCTATAAAGATATAAACTTTGAAAATTGAATATTTTGGAAAACTTTTAATGAGATTGTCTTTTGGATTTGCAATCGGGAATTTTTTTTGAGTAGATTAGGAAAATATAGCCTTTGGACTGGGCCTATATTTGACCCAAATCATCCAGAAGGAAAATCACATTACAAGGATATTTACATGTAGTTTACATTTCCTCTGATTTGATCATCTTTGGTTTCAAAGGTTTAATTTTCAAGAGAACAAAAATCTGGTTTGTTTACCCCTCTAGCATTTTTAATAGTATGTCTTTGTCAATTTATTGTCATCAAGATCAACATGTCATCAAAATAATTATCCTATATGAGGCCTAAGGACAAACATAAATTTACAATTGTATAAATTTAATTGCGGTAAAAACACAGAGGTGTTAATTAGGTAAAATAACAGAACATATTTTGGGTAGTTTTGCAATTGGGCGGATTTGTATTTCAACTGGGCGGAAAAAGTTTTTCAATTGGGCAGAAAATAATTTGCAATTGGGCAGATTTTACTTTTTTCAGGTAGGCGGATTTCCTGTGATTTACCAATAAAATATTTAATGAAACTATCTTTTGAAAATTAAACACACTTAGCAAGGCAGAACTGTACATCACATCTTTTCCGAATTTCAAGTTTTTTCTATATTTTAAGTGTTTTTTCTTTAAAATTGAGGTTCAAATTTATCAAACAAAGAGGACATTGTTAGACGAAATCTCCAAGAAACAAATACTAATTATAAATCTTGCTACATGTGACATACACAATTTTATGCATTTGATAAAAGATACCGTTCTAAAATAGACTTCAAATTACATGAAAGCACCGTTTTTAAAAAAAAGCAAACTAAACTGAGCACTGTTTATCACAATGTCTTTCACCACAGACTAAGTCTCAAATAATATTTAAAAGTATAACATTGTGATATATTGAATATTTACATGTCTGTTCGGGCTTGAAATCTGTATCCCATAACTTAAATGATTTTTTTGCTTCATGTTACCATTTTTTTTAAATTTCCTTGGAAAACCTCTCCGCCCAATTGCAAAACAAAAAAAACGCCCAATTGAAAATATTGGCAATTTAAAAATCCGCCCAATTGAAATGCGTCCAAATTTTGGTATTAAAAACATATTTTTTTTAATTTTATTATCAAAGAATCTTTGTTAATGAAGCCGTAGAAAATTCATAGAAACAAAAGAAATGACATAAAATCGGATTCAACATTTCAAAAATTTCACATTTAAATCTTGAAATCTGTTCTACACCTCGCCACAGTTTATGATCATACTGCTACACAATCATTAATGATCTTTTGTGTTTTATTATTTTTTTTATTATTTTGTATGTTTTTTAATTTGATGTAAGACAAAAATGTAATGAAATGTAATGTAATGTAATGGACACATTACTTGATTTTTTACAAAAGTAATCATTCCATTATGTGTAATTGTAATGCAGAAATTGCACGTTACAAATTTCTTTGCATTACACGACAAAAATGCAATACTAGTATTATAATGCATTACAATTACACATCACCACTACCCCAGGTCTGTCAACAAATCGATTTTTTTTCATATCACTCGATCAGCTCAACAGAGCAGACTAATAAATAGCATCAAAATCAATTTTGAATTAAATTAAATTTACAAAATTATACTTCGTATTGAAAAAAATGTTCATATTTCGTTGCGCAAATAAAGAATAAATAAAAAAACAGCAGCCCTTTTCACAAAACATCTTACGATAAATTTCAATCGTAAGTCAATATGAATTGTTAAAGACTTACGATTAATTTTCATCGTAAGATTTTTTGTGAAAAGGGCTGCTGAATTGTTGGTCATTAAGGAGGTTTGTTCATTATGTTTTGGGATTTCTGTTAGATTCTCAGAATTCTCGGGTCTTATCCATTTAAAATAGTTTGCCTATTGATCCCCTTATTTCTTCCATAATTTCATTTTAAACATCATAATGAACATTCTGTAAACATGTCATTAAATTCTATTTATTCTGTCACATGGTCAAACCTTAGTAATATTAATCCTATGAAAAATCAGAGAAGTTCAGTTTCCCGCCAAATTTTCAATCACTTATATCTCAAAAACGAGATCATCAACCTATGCATTTTTTCATTAAAATTACATCTTTTTTTTTATTTTCTGACAAAAAATCACGTTTATAAAATATAAATAAAATCAAATTAACAGTAACTTCGTTATTTATTACGACTGTGCCGATACCTCTGCTGGTGGACTATTAGTGCCTGAGGGTAACTCACCAACCCAGTAGTCAGGACTTCGGTGCTGACCCGAAAACCGATTTTGTTGAAACTTGCAATATCCAAATTTTACAAAATTTTGTTTAAAACAAATGAGTATCTCCCTCATGCATAGCTCTGCCTTTATCTGAAGTTTGGCTTTTCTATTCAGACCCTTTTTGGTTATTTGTTCTCTATCAGCTTTTAAGCGTTTTTTGGTGAATGGACTTCCAAATGTTTTGGTTTGATTTGCACTGATGAGAAATAAATTGTCGAAATGCGCATATGCAAAAAATAAATAACAGTAACTTCGGTATATTGTTATTTATTTGAAATCCTTTTTATTTTCAAATGGAGTAGCAAACCCTCTTAAAGAGCTATATGTGGATCATTTTTTGACATCCAAGTCCAATTTTTTCACATTGTATCGATGGTCGTATGTTTTCCATAAAGTAATACAAACGTAACCATTTTGTATTATTTTTGTACTTTTTCAGTGTGTCAGAAAAATCTCATTCCTGATATATAATGTTTATACATAATGATTATATGAATTGTGTTAATAGGAAAGGGTGGATATGTTTTACTTTTGAAACAATAAACGGGATACATCTAGCTTTCCAAAACAATTATCATATTTTAATACTAACTAGGCCCAAAACAACATCACATTTATCTGCGAAAGACACTACATTAACTGCTTAATAAAGGTGATGGGCATTGACAATTCATTTGGCAACCGCACATACAAACACTCCACCATACCAAGGGATGACATACTAAACAATCACAAATCAGTATTGTCTTCCTTTGGTATTAGTTTGAGTGAAGAGAACAATAACCTGCCTTGTATCTACTGGGTACCTAAATTATAAATGCCCTTACAAACAGAGATACATTGCTTGGTCTGCCAAATGCACAACGAAACCCCTTTCTAACCTCCTAACTTCATTACTTATTGCAGTCAAAGATATCCTAAAAATATATAGTGATAACGTATACTCAAAAACTCATGGGTATAGACTATCTATCTTCAAATGAAATCAACCACTGCAACAAAACATTTGATTTTTCTACTCTTTATACTACTACTCTTTATATACACGATAAGCTAAAGTCAGTACTCCCCGATTTAATACTTTCCGTACTGAAAAGGGTCAAAGAAGATATTCATATTTAGCGATAGGTAAAGATGGGGCCTATTTTGTTAAACATAACAGTATACAGAGGAGGATGTCATCGCAATGCTGGAATTCTTTTTGTAGAATTTGGAGGACAAGTTTTCAAGCAGACAATGGGGATACTTATAGGGACTAATTGTGCGCCACTTTAAGCAGATTTGATTTTATGAAACCAGATTCATACAAGGGCTAGTTCAGAAAAAAAACAATAAACTAGTCCTTTAAAATCAGCTTCCGTTATATAGATGATGCTCTTTCATTGAACAATCCTCAATTTAAGAATAACCTTCATCTTATATACCCAAATGAACTCGAAGTTAAAGAGACAACTGATACACCATCATCAGCATCATACCTGGATCTAAACCTCTGTACTGATAACTCTGGACGTCTGAAACAAACTTTACGACAACTGTGATGATTTCGACTTTCGTATAGTGAACTTCCCGCTTTTGAGCAGTAATATTCCCACATCTCCGGCATATAGCGTGTACATTTCACAACTCAGTCGCTATTGGCGTGCCTGTAGTTTGTACAGCGATTTTGTCAACAGAGCGAAATTACTGTCTCAAAAGCTTATACATCACGGGTATGTTCAGTCACTGTTGCAATTGTCACTACAGAAGTTTTACGGTCGACACCACCATTTCACAGAACGTTACAAAGTTTCTATTTCATAAATGAAAATAGATATCTTTGGGTAGATCCAGAGTTTACTACCGGACTGACTAACACCGGCTTTGATAAAACCAGACTTTTCACTTGCAGTGTGACGGATGCCGGCCGTGGAGCAGATCAAGCTTACCCTTCCGGAGCACCTGATGATACCTCATGTTTTGTTGGGGTTTACACTGCTAGTGCTTTAGTAATGTGGCGTTCTTGTTCTTTTTTGTTTATTTGTTCTGTCTTTGTCATACTGTCTCAGTTCATGTTGGATATAAATTGCCGTGATTTTATGATTTAAAATTCCCCCTTTCCTCGTTCTTGCCTCGGTATTCGTTTGCCGGTGTATTAGAAAAGTAACAAGAAACGAATGTCGTCACGACATCAAACCGAGTTTTCCTTCCTTCTTAGAGAAAGTAGAATAACTGAATATGTGCAAAGCTTTATTGACAAATACCCCCCTCATTCATGCAAAGTATCTGCTAAGTCTTTTCTCGAGAAACCACAAGCTTACATGTATGATCAAAACACCCATCAATTTAAAAGTTCAAAGGGGCATAATTCCGGGCAAATATTGCACAATGAAAAATCCCCGATAATATGCACATCTACAAATCAAGTCCTTGCTACATACAAGGTTTCATTAAATTCCGTTGAACAATTAGAGGAGTTGCGCTCGCAAGCATATGGTCAAAACACCTATTAATTTGTAAGTTGAAAGGATCATAACTCCTGCAAAAATTATACGATGAAAAATCCAAGACAAGATGCATATCTTTCATATTATGTCCTTGCTACATGCAAAGTTTCAATACATTCCGTTGAATAATGAAAGAGGTATTGCGCTCACAAGCATATGGTCAAAACACCTAACTTTTTTAAGTTCAAAGGGACATAATTCCTGGAAAATTTGCACGATGAAAAATTTCCAACAATATGCACATCTACATATTTTGTTCTTGCTACATAAAAAGTTTTGTGAAATTCTTTTGAACAGTTACAGATGAGTAACGCTTACAAGCATATGATCAAAACACCTAAATTTTTCTAAGTTCAAAGAGACATAACTCCTGGAAAAATTATGCGATTAAAATTCCCTGACAATATGCACATCTACATATTATGTCCTTACTACATGCAAAAGTTTCGTTAAATTCCGTTGAATAGTTACAGAAAATTTCCCGTGAATTTGAACATCTACATATTAATTCTTTGTTACATACAAAGTTTCGTGAAATTCTGTCAAACGGAGGAGTTGTGCTTACAAGATCTGGCAGCCACCCGCCCGACCGCCCACCCAGCCACCGTACATCACCATTTCAATAACCGGATTTCCCAACGGGAAAACCCAGTTAAAATTGAATTTCGAAAGAAATTATTGACTTTGTGCATCAATTACATATAGTCCTAAATGAAAATCGCACACAGCATTCTTTCTTCGTTTTTCTTTTTCTTATCCTTTTTTTTTTTTCTTTTTTTTAAAAATGCAAAGATTATTACACATAATCTGAATGAATTGTTTGTGTCTGATTGACGTAAGGATATAAAGCCTTCTTTAATCGAAAGGTGAAAATTGTTTGTTCAGGACGTGTTTATTGCATATGATTGACGTACGTTTGTATCATCTGCAGTAGATTACCAAAAAACAGAGGAGACTGTTATTACAAAAATCAAAGTCCAGAGACAAGAAAAAAATGAGAACACAGAAAAACAAAGACAAAACAAGGACAAAGGACACCCACAAAGAACGGAAATAAAAACACGACATTTAAAAATAAGACACTTATAGTGTGAACTATAAAAGATAAACAAAATCGTGCACATTGTTTTTATACGCCTTTTAAAGAAACTTTATGCCTTTTAAAGAAACTTTATCAACATTTGAGTATATTTTGAAAGTGGTCCATCAGGGAAATAAAATTTACTTTGAGTCTACAGTCCTTTTTTGTTTTGTACATCACAAAAAAAACAAAGAGCACTTTCAATCAAAATTTTCAATTTTTACATGGTCAATCGACTGTTTCGTTATCTTTCGATTGAAACAGTTAATAAGCAAACATACTTTTTAATTGCAGCTTAGACAATAAACATTTCATACATACGTACGCAGTAGTTCTAGTTTTTCAATACACATTTTGGTACCCATTAACCGGTTTAACACAGCTCTTGTTAGTGTCGGTACCAAGTCCGGCTATTCCGAGTTCCTATCGCTGTCTACGTTTGTTTTTGTCGTTTTATTGTGCAGTGTCCCAGTAGATTGTGGCATATGATTGAAATTTTCGGCCACTATAAGTGTTTCCTGTTATCTTTCCTATATTCACATTTTTGTATGAGTTTCCTTTGATATCACGGAGCAAGTATTTTTCAGTATTTGCTACTGCCCGAATACGAAAAAATATTGTCAAAACGTATCTTAAACTATGCTCCATGCGTGCGGCAACGTTTTTTGTCGGATCCGACCAAAATGAGCAGTGTAAAAGACCTTCCATGCATATTTCCAATTCAGTTTGGTTAGATATGCTTCAATAATCTCATAGTAGATGACAAAAATTGTCAATTTCCAATAGGTCAAATGTAAATCTAAGTTGCGCCCCGGTGGCCATCAATTTTTTAATAGAAACGAAATGAACAATCTTTGTAGAGGACCCTTCATACGTCATTCCTGAAAAATTTGGTTGAATTTGCTCTAACTTTTTCACAGGATAAGATGAAAATGATGTTTTGCCATAGGGTCCTATATCAAATATAAGTTCCGTACAGGCAGTCATGTTTTTATTTGATTGAAACGAAATGAGCAATCTTCGTGAAGAACCTTCTATACATCATTCCTCTAAAGTTTGTTCAACTTTATCATGAAATTTCCTCTTTTTAAAATGAAAAGGGTTGTATATCAAATAACTAGTGTTTTAATATTTTTCAATACAAGTTCTATTTATATAATAACATCATACCTGCATCGTTGTGCATCCTCTCTACAGTTTCAAAGGCCTAAAATTGCAAAATAATGACATGCAACATCATGATAGCATAAAATGATAATTACAAATACAGCCGCTTGTCCAATAGTTACTCTTTGTTTCACTTTTAAGACATTGTTTACGACATCTGAATCTGCCACTTTTTCAGCAAGAAAATTGCAACCTTAAGTGGACCGTTCTAATAATGTTATCATTCAAATTATTTTTCTTGATAGTCTCTGAAGAGAGTAGTTAACATTTCGAAGTGAAGTACTTAGTAATACTCTGTGAGGTAAAGAAATCTGTATGTCAAACACTTTCTGTTTTGTATTGGTATACATTTTTCTTTTCGTGCGGACGAATTACTAATGACGTATTTTGTTTCCTTTTTTAAACTTGAGTCGAACCAGTTTTGTACTATGGAGCCGGAATTAAGGGTCATACGAATTAAAAGAAATATGGAAGATCCAACACATTGCTTGTAGACTTTTTCTCGGATGTTCGTTTTTTTAATTCTTCGAAAGCAAAACCAAACAAAATCTAAAAACTTTTCGTCTTTTTCTTACAGCCCGGTATACTGCTGATACTTAGTTAACTTACAGGATATTTGGAGTATAGATACGGAAAATTAACTGCAAAACAACATGTTAAAATAATAGCGACAACAATATTATGTTCCTTTGCCAGTTAAATATAAATATAGGATTAAACACTGGTTTTTAGAAAATTATCTATGTATAAAATCCGGCAGCTCACTCATAAACTGAATAAAGTCCGAAGGTCTTTATGTAAAGTTTGTGATACAGAGTTTCCTAAAAAAATTCTTATAATTCTAAATAATTTCAAAAAATATGCTTGATCGAAGTAAAATACGTCTTTATATGCTGCATTATATTTTCGCGGACCGGGAAAACGGAAATATTGAAAAATATTTCTTTTGTTATTCATGACGTTGACCAGTGAAATTGAACGTTACAATTACATTTGGAATTATTTGGAAAATATGTGAAAAAAATTATCAAATATAGTGATGAAATAACTACATACTGCAGATGGCCATTTCGACAACTTTTCTCTCTTCAGAGCAATTCAAAGAGCCAAATGGTAACACATTACGAACTTATAGAATATAAAATAATTATTTGTCTACAGATTTTAGGTGAAAAACCTTTTAATAGACAATAGAGAAGAACTTCATAGAATTTTAGAAGTCGTTGATTAGCTTTTTAAAACCGTTGAAACTGGGCGATAAACAAGGCCATTGAAATGAATCTTTATGTGTTATTGTGATAGAAAATAAATAAAACTAGAAAACACTTAAATGCATTTTCTGACATTTTGAACATTAGTTACTATCTCATGAACAAATAAAGGGATGTGGAGTAAATGTACATGGGACAAAATTCCTATAAATACATGGTAAGATAAAGCAAATGCAACAACGCTTTTATTGTTGTTCTTTATCTTGAAGTTACCATGAGGCCTTCAACAAAGATCAAGAACTACTACCTCATACATGTGTGTCTGTGATAGGAAACACGTCTCAATCAGAGTGGCCTGTCATAACAATTTCGGAGGAATAAAATAAGATGCATAAACTGGGTGTAGTACTTATTTAGGGCAAGTTCCTGAGGGAGGTCTCCAATGTTTGAGTTCCAAATTCTTAATTTGAAGACCCGTATGACAATTATGAATTTTGTCATGACATCCTAATAATAATAACACGCTCTAGAATATCAGATCAGTTGTGATCATCCTGATAATTAAAACACGCTCTATAATATTAGATCAGTTGTGATCATTTTGTGATCATCTTGATAATTATAACACGCTCTGGATTAAAATGTGAAATCTCAAAATGTTAAAACATGAAAGCATGATGCAATCGCAAAATTGTGAAATATTAAATCGCTTATATATAAACTATTTAAACTATCAAAACACACAGAATAATATGACTTGTTGTACGAAGGCATTTCAGTTAAAAATTATATGTTCCTCCTTCTCTGTGAATGTTTACGCGATATTTATTGCTTCAGCAATTGTTTACTGAATTACGAAGCTGTGTCGCAAACTCTGATTTGAAAGAACTATCGACCAAGTTAAGATATTCTAAACAGTGGTCATTTGTTGTTCAAGTAAGTCTTAACCTGTTGTTTCTGCTTTAACTTGTCTTTGCTTTTAGTATTTTTCAAATAAATTTACGAAAATTAAAATATCGTCTAAACATAAAAGCATATTTTGTTTTTACATACCCAGACAGCAGTTGAATCTATCGGATGAATAACAAATATTACTTCTGTAAGATTACATGCAAGTCCGTCTTCATTAAACTTTTTTGCAGTTTCAAACATTGTTTCAGCAACCACATCTACTGAATAACCTAGCGTTCCTGTCCCAAGTGCTGGAAATGCAATGCTGTTCATTTTCAATTGATCCGCCTGGTCAAGGCAATTTCTGACTAACTGTGCTACATACTTGGAAAAAAATATGACACAGGTTAAGTTTACAGATTTGAGTAATCACAATTTTGAAGCTTCCCTTTTTGTGGTCTTATTTCATGTATCCAAACACGATTCATATGTTCATATGTTTTCTTAATCTTATACATGAGGTAACTTCCACCTTGTAATATATATGGTTTCTTTAAATGTTTCCTTATATCAATCACTTGGTAAGACATTAGCTAAAAAGGTATGTGTATTTGTAGAGACTTTGTCTCATGTGCATTTACTCCATATCCCTTCATTGATTATTTATTATATGATTACTGAACCAGTCTTACAGCTCAACTTAAGCTCCTAGTTTTACGATTTAATTTAATACCGTGAAAATGAATTTCGCTAATCATAACGCCTAGGATTGTAGGACAAAAATTAATAGACAATGGTTGTACTTTGTTGTAGATCCAAGAATGAAATTTGCATTTTTTCCCAAATGTCCGAGGTCATCAGGGATGTCGGTATAGAAGAATTGTATTGAAAATATGGCTTGAGCAAAAATTTATTCCAGGCGTGGATCCAGGCAATTCGAAAAGGGGGTTCGAATTAGAAGAGAAAGAAAATTTCGCGGAGCGGAGTGAGTCGCGAAATTTTTTAGGGGTTTTTCTAAGTAAATTATCAGGACATTGGGATATTCATTAAAACATACATGATTGTCAAAAAGGGGAGTTCAAACCACCGGACCCCCCTTTTGGATCCGCCAATGTATTTCTTGATTTAAAAATACAAGAAAAAAAACATTTATTTCATATTTGATAATATTATGGACACATATCAGAACAACAATTTTAACCAAAGTTTCATCACGGAAGCAATTTACAAATAGTCCATTTGGAGGACAAAATTTAATATGTTCTAATATAATACCCTTCGTATATATTTTAAACGTGTGACATTGAAACAAAGCGACCTTTACAACAGCAAGCATGTATATATTTTTTTTTCCTGATCAGATTTTACTAGGCACGACCTTCGTATCCTGTATACATTTTCAACTGACGAGCTATACGTGAAAATAAAGAAACCACTTTACAACCCTTGTTTAGTTCCTGGTGTCACATTCTCTACAACATATATTCATCTATTCCATTTCTGCTTCCCTGACATCAAAATTATACACATTTTTCATAGTATATTGAAAAAATTGAGATAACAGGAAACATCTACAATGGCTGAAAATTACAATTACATGCTACAATTCTGCTAGGGAAAAAACACAAGAAAGACAAAAGACAAACGTAAACAACGACTGGAACTCGATACAACCGGACTTGGGACCGGCACTAACAAAGGCCAGCGGTGGGGTTAAACCGGTTTATGGGTACCCAAACCTACCCTTACTCTTTTACGTTTTTCATCTGTGAGCTTTTTTGCTTGACGTCAGATAAAAAAAACGAAAGCTGGTTTATTGTAAACATTCTTTTTTTTTAATTTTATTTCTATAAAATACATGATAACAGTTAAATAGGCAATCTTACCATTTTGTATTGCAATTGTTAGCGACAAAATCAAATACTTTGTTGATTTCATTACTTACTTCCTCTGAATTAGCTTTCCAATGCGGCAATGATGCATGAAAAACTTTCTTACAAGACAAATTATAACCTTCTGTAACAACAATTTCTCCATAACTTATTTGATTTCTGTACATAAGATATGTGTTACATTCTTGCTGCATTTCAATACCAGCTTTTCTCAAAATGGAACTGGAAACACCACCAGAACCTAGTTGAAGATCGCTCCTGGTGCTATTCACGATAACATCACACTGAAATAAACCTCAAATATTTTCATAGTACTACAAGATCAAATAATATAGATTACACCACAAAATCCCGTCCATATCCCTATTTTATCAACTAGAAACAGTTAAATTTCAAAATTTTAATTGCGAAGCTTGCCGAACATTTAAAAATTTTAAATGTAACTATCGAGAGTTGATGAAATATGGTTTAATTGGGATGAGAACGAGTAATCTTTTTTGATAAACACCGAGAATTGTATTCCAAATAGATTTGGCGAGAATTAGCACGAGGCTTCATTCAACATATGTTGAATATGAAAATTTATTTCACGGATCAGAGCCGGTTTAAACTATAATAAGTACAAATATTCTGGCAAAATAAGCATTCAAACGATGCACACATTCTCTGCACCCCATAACGTAAAGTAATGTTATGGATACTTATCACCGAAATTTAAATTCAGTCAATTAATTTATTCCAATACATTGATATCAGTATAACAAAAATCCCATACCTATCAAGGTCACATTGTAAAATCTATGAAATTAAAAAATATCCAATTAATAATTGTTGTGTGATTTATGTTGTTGCAAAAATTCTGAGTACACAGAAACATACACACATCGACTATTTTTTTTATTGTATTTCCTCATTTACTCAAAACTTTCATCGTACATAAGAATTATGACTTCGATTTGTATTTAGCGTTTTATTAAGTTTAACAATTTTTAAATAGACGATTTGCACACAAGAGTAGGATGGGTGGAATAACATATTTCAATTTCGTGGGAAAACCGACGTAGGGGCCGACTCCTACCTGCCGTTGGGTGTGGGGTTTCCTCACCGTTCATTGAAGATCTTATGGTGGCTATTCCCCTTTGCGTCGTTGTCTCTTTTACATATTCCCTGTTTCCCTTCTTTTTCTGTAATTTTGCGAAAACCTTACGCAATTTGGAAAAATCAAAGGAGGTATTCAATTGCTGCCAATACTCATTACAGTGACTAATTAAATGGTTGCCTGTAGGAATTTCAAAGAAAACCTATTCATGAAAATAACCAAAACTGGAATCAAACATTTGCACCACAAATGTTAAAAATAACCACTTTAAATAACTACAGGCTCAGAGACTGAGCCTGTATTGCTCACCCGACGAAATGCCTCTAAGTCATGTCAATGTTGGTGACCTACCACATGCTGAGTTTTCCTATTGAGTCTTGTGTAAAGCTAATGTTCTCTACTGGCCGGCATGTTTATGTCAGTGAGCAATCTCCATTCATTATTCCAATACTAACAGTTAAAGTTAAATTGGCTTCAATGGTTTAAGAGTAGATGATGAAAATGATAAATTTCTCTTAGCTTTCAATGTTAAACTATGCAAGTTTGGTATAATGGTATTTTTGAACAACAGTAGAATACCGAAGGGCAAAGGAGTGGTATTACAAAAATTGAAGTCCAAAGACATGGCCAAAAACTAGGACACGGAAAACTTTAAAGTTAGACGCCTGCAAAACACGGAAATAAAACACAGAAAATAAAAACTACGTTTTTTTCTAAATTGCCGTTAAATGAAGTGCAACTTTTGATTGATCTTTTTAATACGTTAAACAAATATAAAATGTACAATAAAAAATGTTAGTTCCTGAACAATCAGTGTCTATATATGTATTTTCCATGGTTAAAAATCCTTGCGTGTAAGTCATCCGAGATTCGTATTGAGTACAGGGTTTGTTTTACAGTATATATATATATATATATATATATATATATTCACGTTAGTGTTATAAATTATCATATTAAAATAAAAAAAATTATGCAATAAAAATAACTTCACAAATAGATTTCTTTTTTTTTCTTTGTAGAATCACCACCTGCTCTATTTTCGATGTTGCTTTCCGTATTTACATTTGAAAATGCCCATTGTATTTTTATAAATTTATGTCCTTAGTTACTTTCCTAGACCAAAAGATATTAAAATAGCGTTGAAACAGTGGCAATTCCGATATGATATCTTCGAAAATCAATCAATGAGGTAATCTTTATTTTTGCTCTCTCTTCGTGAAATACATGTAAATGGTTTCTTGGTTTTTCTTGGTTGTTTAAAAGAAAAATTCAATGTGCAAGATGTTATATGAGTATTCATACTTCGCTACAAATCCTTTTTAAATTAATGCAATATATATCAATCTTGTACATTCAGTGTTCTTAATACATGTAGATTTTTAGAACAGTCATGGTACTGTTAATTCAGTCATTTATGCTAAAAGAAACGCACGTGCATCGTGTGGTCATCAATTGATCTTTACTCTTAAATCGTGATAAATTATGTTTTAAAACCAATCAATAGTATTTGTAGTCGTGACGTGTAAATGATTGTCGTTGATGCGCATTTTGGAGTTCGCAATCGTCCAAAGAACACACTGATTCCGGACCCGTTGTAAGTGAGTCAATCTAGGAAAAAGTCAAAATCGGTATAGTCAAATCCGTGAAGACGTTAATCTAGCTGAAAATTGTCCGTTTTTATATGGGACCCTGACACGTCATATCTTTTATGGTGGTATGGTAACGGCCATATAATTTTTTGAGGGATGAAATTAACATAATGCTGAACAAATCCCTGGCTTAGTAGCTTTTGGGACAGTGTTTTTGCTCTGTTAAAAAAATACTGTACAAACTAGAGGTTCTGTGGTCTAGAAGGCCACAAAATGATACCCCCTACTCCCCATTGAAGTAGAAGATTCCCAAAATAATTTGTCACAAAAATAGTTTTAATTGCATAATTCCATTGTGTACTAAAAATTTTGAGAGATTTGCATAAGAAGACATCGAAAATTAACTAAGTCGGTAAACAGGAAGTAGAAGTCTGGCAATCCTGAAATAGCTATTTGCGGTAAAGGAAATCATTCTAAACTTGCATACAAAATATCAAGTTGCAGAGATGAGTAGTTACTGAGATAAAAGTTACAAAAAGCTTCTAAGATGAACAAAGATCTTAAAAATTAACTATGTCGGTAAACAGGAATTAGATGTCTGGCAATCATGAAATCATTACTTGACATCATTATTTGACATCATGTCAAACTTGCATACAAAATTTCAAGGTGCAGTGATGAGTAGTTACTGAGAAAACTGTTACGAAAAGTTCTTACGATTGACAAAAGATCTCGATAATTAACTAAGTCGGTAAACAGGTAGTAGATGTCCGGCAATCCTGAAATCGCTACTTGCGGTGGTATGGGACATCATGTCAAACTTGTATACAAAATTTCAAGTTGCAGTGATGAGTAGTTACTGAGAAAACTGTTACGAAAAATTCTTATGACTGAAGAGCTCGAAAATTAATTAAGTCGGTAAACAGGAAGTAGATGTCCGGCAATGCTGATATCGCTACCTGTGGTATGGGACATCATGTCAAACTTGCATACAAAATTTCAAGTTGCAGTGATGAGTAGTTACTGAGAAAACTGTTACGAAAATTTTTTTGCTATCACAGACAGACAGACAGACAGACGGACAGAGTGATTCCTATATACCCCCTGAACTTCGTTCGTGGGGGGTATAACTGCATGCTCGACAGTAATGAATCAACTGTAAAATGTACACTCCATAGGCTGGAGAGGTAGGTATATTGCTGGTAAATTTTGAGAGGTTAAAATCATCACGCTTGTCATATAGGTTAGATTTCAATTATCCATATTCGTCAATATATACAACAAAAGATCTAAGGACGAAGCTTAAGTAGGTGTAACAGTAGTTTCTTCAATTTCAAGCTCATTTGGATATATGTGATGTAAATATTCCTTAAATTTTGGATATACATGTGTAAGAGAAAGTACATCATCTGTGTAGCGGAAGCTGAAATTAAAGGACAGAATCCACATTTGATTCACACCGCTCGTAGAGTAAGTGATGGCAGCCAATGTTTTTTTTTATTCAGTTCGGAATAAAATGAGCAATCTTTGTGAAGACCTCCATATATCATTCCTGTAAATTAACTAAACTTTTGTTTAATTTGGATCAATGTTTCAAAGCTATTTTCTGTACAACAAAAAGTGAGTAATATTATTTTTTAAGTGATTTACAATTATCTTTATTTATCTGAAATGGCAGGAGCTGCAAAAACAAGAATTTGAAGAAATATACTTTCGCATTGGTAGATAAAGGGAGATGCGGAGGTTAGATCCCTTTTTTCTGAAAAAAATAAAACTTGAAGCACCTTTTTTCTGGAACTTCCGGTTGACCACCCTCCCGTATATGAAGGATAGATCGGCGATGCTTTCGGCATCTGTTTATAGCCCTTTTCAAAAAGTGTTGTTATCTTTTCCTGGATTTGAACTCTCCCATCAAATGGAGGTACAAACACTCTCGCTTCCGGTCATCACTCGCACGGATAGCTAACAATACACAACTAAAACCCTGAATTCATTTTAATTCTAACAAAATTAATGCAGTGTCACAGTAAATCACAGTAAAATGACATTGTATAGTCAAGCCCCGGACCGCAAAAATGCGGTTTGAGGCAAGCCCCGGACCGTAAAAATGCGGTCTGAGTCAAGCCGAAGGTATGAAAGTCAAGCTTAATTTATTTCAAGTTCAAACCTTTTTGGTATAATTTTTGGATCCAAATTTCACACTGCTGGAAACACTAAATTAAATAATTCTACAATTAATTTCTATTTCAATTTGTATTTCTAATGGTACTCACAATAGTAAAAATTTTAAAAACAAGAATACATTGTATGTGTCTAACGGACACAATGCCCCGCCTCACACCTCTTTTGAGCAATGCTATATTTCATGATCAGTGAAGCACGAAATTGGTGGCATGGGTAAATATATGGTTTTTTTATTTATATCCTAATGTGTATTTATAAAATATGAAGTTTCATGATAATAGCATACATCCGTCACAGAAGAGAAACTTAATATATTACGAAAGGATATGGAGTAAATGAACATGAGACCATAACACATATGTTAACTCCAACTGCAATAGTTTTAATGAGCTGTATGGACATTTCGGAAATTAATTCCTCATCAGCAGCACAAGAACCCAAAGAAAGGAAATCCATAATTTCAAAACATGTTTAAAATGCATAAACCTGAGGTTAAATCTTATATTATCCCCCCTTTTTCCATGATCAATGAGGCTTGAAATTGATAACATGGATAAATTCCATTATGATATTTGTTTTATTATACCTTAATGCGTATTGATGTAAAGTTTCATGATAATAGCATATATCTTTCACAGAAAAAAACTTCATTCTAAGGGTAAACCTCATACTACCCCTCTATTATCCAAGATCAGTGAAGCATGAAGTTGGTAGCGACGATAAATTTGCATTATGTTTTTTGTTTTATTATACTCTAATGTGTATTTATACAGAGTTTCATGATAATAGCATACATCCTTCACAGATAAAAAACTTCGACCTAAGGGTAAACCTCGTACTACCCCCTTTTTTCCATGAAGTTGGTAACCGGGATATTTTTTAAAATATACCCTAATGTGTATTTATACAAAGTTTCATGATAATAGCATACAGCCTTCACAGAAAAAAAACTTCAACCTGAGGGTAAACCTGGCTTAGGACGGACGGACGGACGGACGAACAGACAGACCCAAACATTATATGCCCCCTACTATCTTAGGCGGGGCATAAAAATGAACTGCAGATAAAGCCGCTCATATATGAACATCCTTAATACAAAAGAGTCAAACTTGCTGTATACTTGGGAAACATACTGTGGAAGTACTTTTATTCGTGGACATCAATTTTCGTGGTTTTAATAAATATCGATATTTCGAGGATTCTTAATTTCGTGGTTTCGAATTTTCTGCATTAAAACTAAAGGGAAAAATGTTTTTCGTTCGGAACTTAATTTCGTGGTTTTAACCAACCACGAAATCCACGAAAATTGAAACCCCACGAACAATAGTACTTTCACAGTACTCTCTCAATATCTCAGTTTAGGTGTACCTTTTCTTGAGAGAATTCCTGATATGGATACACTATCATACTTTTAATTTTTTTTAATTTCCAAATGTTATACTGACAATCTGTTTATATAGTGCCCTTATTTCATAATTTTATTTTGCCAAGTCTTTTAGCAATTGACTGTTTGTCGTCTGTTAGTCTTGATTACAGAGATTGTAAGTATACTTTCAACCTAAGTTACTCTGCAAGGCTTGCCTACATTTGTTTCGATGTGCCCCGTGTTGTCTATCAATGTTGTTTCTGTCCTTATTTTTGTCTTTCGTCGGGCTACTTAATGACAAATATTTGTAGGCATCTTGATCTCGTTTGATGGGGTGAATGTTGTTCACCTCTAGTTGAAGACCCTCAGGCGACATCAAGATGTAGACAGGAATAAAAGCCCTGTCCTTGATAAACTGGAGTTTTCTATGTACCGTGTGCATTTTTGTCACATGTACATTCACTCCATATCCTTTCATTTTTCCTATTGTCGGTTAATTTTATGTTAGTAGGCGTTCCCGTATCCCTATAGGGAAATTAAAAAGGTTGTATCGTTGCTCAACATCTAGCAATGAATTCCACTCAAAACGGTTTAAGAGGCCGTCTTGAACTTCCTATGAGGTATGAGCAAAGGTCATGATTGTTGAAGGTCTCATGGTGACTTCTAGACAAGAACAAATAAAAGCATTGTACCATTGATTGATTTCACCCTGTATATGTCGAGACTTTGTCTCATGTACATTTACTCCATAATCCTTCATAATTTATTCTTTGAAAACCTAACCATTCTTTTTTTTCCCTTTTTTCTTGTGATCATTGGGGGTTGATACTGTAGAGCTAAAGAGTCTCAACAATGAAGAAAGAAATTAATTTAGCAGAAGGGCCGTCGTTTTTTATCGTGTCAGACATGAGAATTTTCTGAATAAATGCTTTAGATACAATACCAAATATCAGCTACAGATTAATGTACAAAATTATACTTCTGGAGGCTCTGAGGTCACATCTTTTTTTTTTTTTTTTTTTTTNNNNGCCACCTTTTGCAAATTTCTTTTTATGTCTCAAACACTTGTTGTTATGGGTAATACCTTTTTTGCAATTTACAGTTTAATACAAGATTTTTAGTGCAAAAAAGTTATGATTACAGTTTCGGCTATTTTTTTTCTAAAGTTTTCTTTGAAATCCCTGCTAGCAATGATTACCTTCATTTGTTCACATATTCATTGTTATATGTTTCTAAATTGTGTTTTAAAACTCTTTCATAAACATAAACACTTTTATATTTCAATATAATATCGGTGATTTTGCTAACTACTGAATTATTTTCAATTTCTATGTTATCAACTCCATAATTAGGACATTTTATGCTTGAATTAAATATTTCATGTTAAAAATGATTCGTAATTATAGTAGGACAACATACCGTTGCATCAGCAATTTCGCCTCTTTCGACTTTAATGTTCAACACTTTCTTTTCTGTAAAAGCTACAATGTATTTATCTTCATTCAAAAAAAAAAGCAAATTACAATAAATTCAAGTGTTCTGTTCTACAAAACTACATCAGGGCAAATTGTCAATGAGGAGTAATTTTAAAGAATATTTTCAAATAAGATGTTATCAGTATTACATGTTTTTTAGAGTAGTATTTGAAGTTATGACAAAAAACTAAATACCGAGGTTACTGTGAATTTACTTTCTGCATATGCGCATTTCGACAACTAATGTCTCTTCAGTGCAGATAAAATCAAAACGTTTGGAAGATCAGAAAATCAAAGATATTTATAAACTGATAGAGAACAAATAACCAATATGATCTAAATGTAAGGCCAAAATCAGCTAAGGACAGAGCTATGCATGAGGGAGATACTCCTTAGTTTTCAACAAAATTTACAAAAATTTGGATATTGTAATGTTTCAAAATATAATCGGTTTTCGGGTCAGCACCGAAGTACTGACTACTGGGCTGGTGAATACTCTCGGGGACTAACAGTCCACCAGCAGTGGCACCCAGTGGTAA
>MJUU01039875.1:49291-78973 GCA_002080025.1 Modiolus philippinarum
TTTTTTTTGACAGGCAAAACGAATTATGTTTTTTCGATATTCACTCTTTCAGTCGGCTTTTACTATGAAAATAAATTTATTTCTCTATCAATATCACCAAGTTTTTAATTTACATACCTTCAAACTTTGTCGCAATAATGAATTGAACTGGCTATCTGATAAAAATATAAAAGACTCGTTGTTATTAAAAATCAGTCAGTACGGTGAACACTAAACTATCCAGGAATTTTCTTTCATCACATTAAATGCGCTTTAATACAACAACTTCCGAAATTGTTCGATTTCAATGTAGCTATTTGTTTAAAAAATTGTTATAGAAAATTTCTTTGTTTCTAATTTTTGCAATCCATTACTTTTTTTTGAAACCTGCCTTTTAAAAATATATTATCATTATTATTTGGTTTCACTTGACGAGTGTCCTTTAATTGTTTATATATTGTTATTGTCCTCTACAAGTCCTTTTGTTTGGCAACGGATTACAGCGGTTGTAAGGAACTTTGCAAGTTAATTTCATGTTTGTTGACGATCCCACATCCACAGAGTAATAATAGACATAAATAAAGCGTTGATCTACATATACCAATGAATTCAACTAGGGGCCGTCTTGAACTAACGAAGATGTTTAAGCAAGGCTCATTATTGAAGGCATGATGGTTACTTCAAAATGATGCACAATAATAAGAGTTTTGTTTCATTGCTTGTTTCACCACGAATTTATAGAGGCTTTATCTCATATGCATTTAAACCAGATCCTTTTATTCTTGGTCCAGAAGATTATATTTTAATTGTAAAACGTTAGTCTTAACTGAAAATAAGCATTTTTGAATTTGTGAAGAAACCATTTGAACAGTATAAAGATTAAAGATTGTTTAAAGATTTTTGACAATTTCCCCTTATCTTTGAGGAACATTCTAATTTCTGCATATTTTGCGTCATTTTTATTTATTTATTTTGATTGACCCTTTGAATCAAAATAAACGTCAGTAAACCTGCGGCCTACGGTTTGTTTAAAGTAATGTAATCAAAGGCCTCGTTTTATTGAGCCATTGACTAGTTAACAGAAAAAAAAGGTTTTTTACGATATGTATTCTGTTCCTAAAATTCTCAAGATGCATGTACGTGCTTAACTTGAAATCGGGTATAGAATCTCTAAGATACGGCGTATAATATAATACGGATATCGATTTATTTAAAGATAGGTTCAAAAAATTTAAGATACGAAATAGTTAAGAAAAGACAATTCTGCTGCAAGACCATTTCCATGCAGAAATCCTGCATAAGAGCCCAAATTTGGGGCCCCGGGAAACAAATGGGTCTTGAGCGAGTCGGGGATACTGAGAAGTGCTGTGAGGCGAGGTATCTGGGGCGACCCACCAAAAAAGATTAAAAAAAAATGGAAATCCAATTAATCATGAATTTCGAATCTTCTCAAAAGACGGACAAATCCGATTGCTAGGTCCCTAGCGGAAAGAGAGTGACGAGGAGGTGTGAAAGAGGGCACAGGCTCAAAGGGAGGCCAGACGCAAACCGATTCTGAGGTGGCGCGACCTGCCTTGGGAAATTTTCCAAGTGGTGAGGGTCAAGGAGACGAAAGGTCAGTATGGGGACCGCATGATTCTGACGCTGGAGAGGAAAGAGGTAGAGACAAAGGTCTGGGCGTGCAGTAGGATGATCCGGAAAATGCAGCGGATACCTGGGAAAAAGTGGCACCTGCTCAAGATCGATAACTACGGGATGAAGAAGTCAAAGAAGAGTGGGCATGACTACTTCGACTTTGAAGTGGTGATTTGATGGGCGTGGGAGAATCCTATCTGATGGGGAAACCAATCGGAAAAGATATTTGAGAGTTGGGGATCAGCGAGGGCCTTGGGAATGCTTGGCTAGATCTTCTCTGAAAGGGGGTGAGGGCTGGCGCAGTCGATTCTTTCCATCGTAGTAATTCTTTAGGCAGACGACAGGGGCACCATCTTCACCCAGGAGCTGAGACTGATAGGATCTGTCCAAACGGAGAATATCACGGTGCTTTTTTTTCTTCTTGGCGATTCGCTTGGCGATCAGCGAGAGCACTAGTATGGTCGTAGCACTCAGGCAAGCGAGGGATCCAAAGGGAAGGGACGCCGCCGCACCAACCCCGGTCAAAGCCGATCCCATGGTGCCGCTGGTAAGCAATAGACTGCTGGTGGAGGCCGCAGCTGGGATAGTGGAGACCATCTTATCCAGTCGCTTATAGATGCGAAGCAAGTGGGCATATTTCTGGACCTCGGAATCCAGGAAATCCTCGAGTCTGGCATCTACTTCGTCGGTCATTTATCTAAGGGCTCGAGAGATGCATGCCAAGGAGGGGGGCGTTCTTGAAGGGCTATTGGGGCCTAGAATCAATCCGGAGCCGTCGTAGAGCTTACCATCGCGCTTCAGATATAAGCCGTCACCCTGGACGATCTCCGGCAGTCGGGCTGGGGAGAAATATAAGCCCTTCCAGCGAGGTTTCACGCAGAAGACCTGGCCACCCTTCTTAAGGTATAATCTGGACCCCAAGGCCTTATTGACGGCGACGCCGCCCAGACCGCTCAAGGCTCCCACTCCCAAGGCTGGAAGGACGGTCTTGGCTACCATGGGGAAGGCTTTCATCGCCAGGCTGGCGAGCATGGGTAGGAATCCACCCTCTTTCTGCATATTTCGCTTCAGCTGGGTGGTGCACATCTCCAAGATCATTCCTGCTTCACCGGCACGCCTGAGCTTATTGATTTTCTGAATCTGCCGATTCAAGAGCAGCAACGTATCATTGCCTGAGAGATTCTCGTGCGAGAGGCGGATGCTCACGGGGCATGGCTTGTGTTTGGCTGCGAGTCTGGGCTTATCCCTCTAGCTTGAGCTCAGGTTCAGACCATACACGGAATACGTCATTTATTTATATCTCGCGAAGGTGGAAGCGCATTGTCAAGTGCTCGCCGCGGAGATCGATAGGCAGACCATCCTGATGTAGTGGATGGTATTCACGGTCACCGGAAGGAAGATCAGATTCTTAAGGTTCTGGACGATCTTCATGCCAGGGGAGACGTTGGGGAAAAAGCTATAGATAACGGGCTGCTGCACGCCGTCGACGTAGCTTCCACTGATGATATCGCTATTAACCAGGATGCTATTGACAATGATATTCACGATGCTCTCGCTCTCGAAATATCCATTGGTTTTGGCATCGTAGATATAGGTCTCATCGTTGAATCCCAGGACGGTCCGGATGCTATTGGATACGTCGAAATTTACTTGTTAGTGCTCTTGCAATATGATGACGGCTCTCAGTGTCGCTCGGTTGGCCCCGATAATGATCTTGGCGCCGTGGACATTATGACGCATACGCCTCTGGATCTCGGCATTGATATCATCGATATCGTAGGATCCGACCTTATGCGCGATGGAGAAATAGCGCGCGACATCGTCGGGGGAGTAGGAGAAGACGCCATTTCTCTCATGAATATTTGGGAAGGAGTAGTAGGTCTCCAGGTTGACCAGGGCCATCTCGTAGCTCTTGGAGGTGTCCAGACGGATGGGCTGATGGAATAGCCTGGAGATCCGGCCGCCCCGTCCGGAGACGACCAGGGAGAATCCTCGCTTTGGGCCGTATTCTTGACGATCTGCTTAAGCTCGGTCATTTATATATGGTTCAGTAGACGACGCTCATCTTTCGGCCGTCTGATTCGAATTGGAGGATGCGATCGNGAAGGCTTTCATCGCCAGGCTGGCGAGCATGGGAAGGAATCCACCCTTTTTCTGCATATTTTGCTTCAGCTGGGGGGTGCTCATCTCCAAGATCATTCCTGCTTCACCGGCACGCTTGAGGATCTGCTTCACCGGCACGCTTGAGCTATCTGCCGATCGTGAGCAGCAACGTATCATTGCCTGAGAGATTCTCGTGCGAGAGGCGGATGCTCACGGGGCACGGCTTGCGCTTGGCTGCGAGTCTGGGCTTATCCCTCTGGCTTGGGCTCAGGTTCAGACCATACTCGGAATACGTCATTTATTTATATCTCGCGAAGGTGGAAGCGCTTAGTCAAGTACTCGCCGCGGAGATCGATAGGCAGACCATCCTGATCGGTGATATGCGTCACCATGTAGTGGATGGTATTCACGGTCACCGGAAGGTAGATCAGATTCTTGGGGCTCTGGACGATCTTTATGCCAGGGGAGACGTTGGGGAAAAAGCTATAGATGACGGGCTGCTGCACGCCGTAAATGTAGCTTCCACTGATGATATCGCTATTCATCAGGATGCTATTGACAATGATATTCACGATGCTCTCGCTCTCGAAATATCCATTGGTTTTTTGGCATCGTAGATATAGGTCTCATCGTTGAATCCCAGGACGGTCCGGATGCTATTGGATACGTCGAAATTTACGTGGTAGTGCTCTCGCAGTATGAGGACGGCTCTCAGTGTCGCTCGGTTGGCCCTTGATCTTGGCGATGTGGACATTTTGACGAATACGCCTCTTGATCTCAGCATTGATATCATCGATATCGTAGGATCCGACCTTTAGGGCGATGGAGAAATAGCGCGCGACATCGTCGGGGGAGTAGGAGAAGACGCGATTTCTCTCGTGAATATTGAGGAAGGAGTAGTAGGTCTCCAGGTTGACCAGGGCCATCTCGTAGCTCTTGGAGGGGTCCAGACGGATGGGCTGATGGAATCGCGCGGAGATTCGGCCGCCCCGTCGTAGACGACCAGGTAGAATCCTCGCTTGGGGCCGTATTCTTGAAGATCTGCTGAAGCTCGGTCATTTATGTATGGCGCAGTAGACGATGCTCATCTTTCGGCCGTCTTATTCGAACTGATTCGGAGATAACCAAAGCTTGGGTATTGGCGGCGACGTTGCGATCGAATTTTGCCTTGATATAGGCGTCGATCGTCGAGTCCTTGAGGCGTTCGCTCTGCTTGGAGATGTCGAAGAGGGGATGGACATCGGTAAAGTCGGCGGGGCTGATGCCAGAATTGCTCAACAAGTGATCCATATGGAAGAATTTCCACTGGAAATCGGCGGCCTCCTTATAGAGCCTAGAGATCTTCTGATTCGTGAAGGAGGCATTATAATCCGAGGCGGGATATTTCTGGGAATATAAAGTGACTCAGATATCATTCACGCAAAAGTGGTCGAAGATTGCGGGGTTGGCTTCTTGATCGTTACTCTTATCGGTCTGGAAGGCGACGATCATCCATCGAGGTCTTTCAGGGCTGCTTCTGGTGGAGAGGCGCCAGGTGAATTTATTGCTTTCGGGGATAGCGATCGAATCGCACTGCCTCATGCGGAAGCCGATATCTAGCTTCACCTTACTCTCAATGGTCTTATAGAGCCGCAGCTTCTGGTCGTCGGAGGGCATCACGTGGGGGATTTACCAGGAGAGATTACTGAGGACGATCTTGCCGGCTTCGTTGATATTGGCAGCATCCCGGAAGATGGCGTCATTATCCGATGCGCGGACGAGAGTGAGCCCATGCTTGAATCCGTAGACCAGCATCGGTGGCAGAGGGTCTTGAATTGGTCGAGCGATAGGTTCGTGCAGTAGTCGCAATGGATATGGTCGAGATTTCGATCGTCCTGGCAGAAAAGACAGATGACGTTGGCATTTTCCCGAATAGTCTGCCACGGCAGCTTGATGTAACTCTGGCAGAGGTAGAAGCAATCGACGTTATTATGGCGACCGCGCACGTAGTAATCCTAGCACTTATTTTGCTTGCTCAGCATCAAATCGTCGAAGACCATCAGATACTCATCCGTCAGATCGAGCTCGCGGGGGTCGGGCACGTAGCCGTCCCGCTCGAAGAAGGCGGCATCGATCCTATCAGGGCCTCGGGGAAGAGTTTCGACGAAATCTAGCAGCCAATATTCGTCCTGCGGGGTGAGAAGCTCTCGGATGGTCTCTTTGGTCAGGCCCTTCTCCAGCGCGTCTCGCTGATAGATGGGATGGTGAAGAGATTTCCCGAAGATGTAGAGGCGATCGTAGCCGAACCATCCAGAGCGTAGGAGAAGATTATTCAGCAGCGTTGTCTTGCCGCAGCCCGACCTCTCGACGATCAAACAGCGAATCGATCGCTGCGGGAGGAGGTAATGATTGCTCCTGGTGGATGCGGCGGCATCGTAAGAGATATCGTGCACGTCCATTTATATAGATAAAGCATGATCTACTGCGTGAAATGCCCAAAGCCCACCGATACGCTAGGGGTCCGCGAGGTGGTGGCAAGCAACGGGAGGCTACGGAAGGTAGGAACCTGCGCTGTATGCGGCTCCCAGACGTCCCAACTTATCGCTGCGTCAGGCGCCTGAAGGCAGACGGAACCCCCAACCCTGGTCGATTCCCATCAATCGCGTGGATAAGGCCTCATATCACCACGATCTCTTACGGTCGCAATTCCATCTGCGATAGGACCATGCTAATCATGAAGAAGCAGGACGGCATTCAGCAGCCCACGGCCCGCGAGCGCATGTATCGAAGCATCGCCAGACCCATCATCGGAACCAAGGCACGAGTCGGGCTGGGGATTAAAAAAGTGCTCTGGTCCGACCAGCTAGCCAAAAAGCTGCACAAGCCCGTCCTTCGTAAGTTTGAAAAAAGGCGCGTGGTGGTGGGCGGGGTGGACGATACCTGTGCCGCCGATCTCGTGGATATGAGCACCTTCTTCCGCGATAATCGAGGCTACAAATTTCTTTTGAGCATCATCGACGTCTTCTCCAAGTATGGCTGACTGGTGCCGCTCAAGATAAGAAGGGGATCAAGGTGCGCGATGCCTTCAGGACCGTCTTCAAGGATCACACCCCTCAGAAGCAATGGACGGATAAGGGCTCCGAATTCTATAATAGGGAGGTGAAGGATCTGCTCCGGAAGCATGAGATCGAGTTCTACTCTACTGAGAATGAGGAGAAATCGAGCGTCGTCGACCGTTGGAATCGCACCATGAAGAAGAGGATGTTCAAGTATGTCTCAGCCAATAGCACGCGCACCTACCTTCCCATCCTGGAGGATCTGGTGCACCAGTATAATACCTCCAAGCATCGATCCATCAAGATGACTCCCGCCGCCGTCAGCCAGAAGGAGATTCATGCAAAGGTCTTATGGAATCTCTATGGAAATCTTTCACCCATGCAGCCGCCACGATTCGAGCCTGGGGAGAGTCCGGACCGCCAAGAAGAAGGGCATCTTCGAGAAAGATATACGCCCCGCTGGAAAGAGGAAGTCCTCGCCGTCTCGCAGGTCCTGGGCAGGCAGCCGCCGACCTATCGCCTCAAGGATTACAAAGGAGAGGAGATCACCGGATCCCTCTACGAGCCCGAGCTCCAGCGCACCGACCAGGGCGTCTATCGCATTGAGGATATCCTGCGGCGACGAACCAGGGGTGTGGTCAAGGAAATCTTCCTGAAGAGTTTGGGATATCTTTCAATTCATGGGTCAAGCAATCCGATTGGAGTAATCATGGCTTTTTGGATGCTCTCCAGGCCATCAAAAAAAGCAGATAAGAAGGGCTCAGGAATGATACATCTGCTCTAAGACTCTCAGATCGTAGATTTCATTGACCAGATGGTCGTAGACGGCTTTGGTGATGAGCTCATTATCCGTCCAGGGGAGTGGAAGATTCAAGATTCGATTCTTCCGCATATCTAGATCTACGTCTCTCCGGCCGCTATTCGAGTCCAGAATCTTCCTCCGGGCTATGACGTCATCCTTATCGGCCGTCTTCATGCGCCGCATCTCCTCTTGCAATTTGACGATCTTCTCCTCCAGTTTATCGTCCGCGGCCTCGAGCTTCTTCTGGGATTGCTTCGTGAATCTCTTCTTTGTGGCGTCATTATTCTTTTCCGGATACTTGAGATTGACGATACGATTGAAATTCATATCCAGATCCTCTTCAATCTCATCCCTGTGGTCGGCAACCTCTGGTGGGCCGAGATAGCGTCTCAACTCGGTCGGTGGCGGCAATCCGTATGAGCCAAAGTGGATTCTCTGGATGCGGTCCTTGAACCAGCACGTCAGTGAGTCCCGGGGCCAGCGAGATCGTCATGATTCAGGATTCCGTACTCGAGATCTCTGGGCTTGACTGGTAGGCCGTCGCGCATGAAGACGCCTCTGAAGTGAGGGATATGCAGATTCTTCACGGCTAGCTCGAGCTCAAGATTGGTGAGGGAGGGATTGGCATCCGCACCCGTCAGAGCCTGCCGCGAGCAGATGGTGCGGCGAAGCGAGATTTTTTGGTCTTTGCTTCCATTGTTCCTTCAGTATTCTACTGCCGTTGTTTTTTACAGAGGATCACGGACCTAGAGAAATTCTGGGACCGCTTCAGTCCAAGGCGATTCGGTAGTCACCACGGGTTAGGGTGCTGATGCCATCGGGAAGGATGTGGCGCTTTTCGTCATTGGAGGAAAAGGACTTCTTGCACGTCTCGGGAGTCAGGACCTGATGGAGACGGCTGTGGATGCTATTCATCGAGCGATATTTCTCCTTGTCCGTATCCATGTACTCCTTTTAGTCGGCGAAGGTCAGATTGGTCAGATTGGTCTTGACCACTCTCTTCTTCACGCCCTTAGCCTTCTTGCACTTTTCGCGATCCACTTTGAAGGCATATGCTTTCGGCCGGAGACCCACGTACTCGGTCATCGGGTGGCCGGCACACTCATCCTTGAATTTGCCGAGCACTTTCTTATTTTCGCCGGCCTGGATCCCGGAGGCATGGTCTGGGGCGTAGTTGGACGTATCGAAGCACTGCTTCACGCTCTCCGCCATATCCTTGTATACGTCCTCCGTCTGGATATCTCAGATCAAGCTATCCGTATCTATATAGTAGATGACGAGTCGGTCGCCATACCGGGGCTTCAGATAATCGTTAACGAAGTCGGCCATGAGGGTCTTTGATAGATCAAGGAGGGAGAATCCTAGGTAGATGGGCTGATCGAAGTCCAGCTTGGTGCTATGCAGATGGACGACTGCGAGATCTTCGCTGAAGATCGTCCTGCGCTTGAAGTTGGGCTTGGCCGCTAACTTCCGGGCAGCCCTCTAGCTATTGACCAGCCGCACGTCCACCCTATTGCAGATATCTTCCATGGTCTGCCCGAAAGCCAAGTTGGCCATGAGCTTGAAGAAATTCTTCTCGAAGGCGGAGGTGGCCAAGGCCCTGCAAGCCGTATTCTTCTCCACGTACGCCCTCAGCCATGGGCTCTGGGTGAATCGGAGGACGCGATGGATCTGCTTCCTCTTCAGACCCCAGACAGCCTTCCGCCATACACCGTTGGCTTTTTAAAGTTTTTCTCATGTGTGAATATGTCCAAGGACCATGGACAGTACTAATGCAGATGTAGATGTAGATGTAGAAGATATTTCTTGAGATTCACGTAGTGGACCACGTATTTCTCCTTGTCGTGGAGGTTTGCCATCAGCTTCCTGACTCAATTAATCACCATGGATTCCGGCACGAGGGGATAATCTTTGTGGCGATCGTGGAGACCCCTGGGATATTCGAGATCCACTTCCAAGATATATCCTTGCTCATCAGATAGTTGGTTGGCTCGCTCGGATCGATATCTTGCACGTAGAGATTATTCTCCCAAGCATATCTCTGAGACGCCATGCTCAGACCCCCACGAATCCCCTTCTAAACGATGAGCAGCATATCGGGGTCGATGAGAAGCACAAGCTTTATATCGCTGACCTTGAGGGCGGCGTCGTAAGCTAACCCTGGCGCTGTGTAGTAGTGCGCCGGATCGAGTCCATAGTGCTTCATGCAGATTTGGCGGAAATTTTCGGAGACATCGGTGAGCAAGACCACGTCAGTCTCGAGATAGAGGTCGTGATAATCGCGCATGGTTTTGCATCCAAAGGCCCGGACCCTATGAGCGTGCGCGTAATCTTCTTCACTGATATGCTCTCCGGTGAGCGTGCTGTGTAAGGCTTCCTTGGGTGGGAGCTGGGTCTCCTGGAGCCTCTCGAACCTATCTACATTTGTATATAATCGAAGGGGTAGAGGCCTTTCCGTAGTAGCAGGTCTAGGTGGTGGCTTCTCTGCCCGATCACTGCGGTGGGGATATCATACCCTTCATCCATCTCCTTGACCGTGAAGGTGATATCCGCCCCGACGATTTCCACCTTGAGCGGAACCTCCTTCTTATGAATCATCAGTCCATCGAATACGAGCGCCCCACCTCAACCTCCTGCTCGGTCGGGTAGTCGAAGGCCGCCATCAGAGCCTTATTTTCCATGGAGAACATGACGTAATTCACGGTCGTGCCCTCGATATTGTTGTCCGTCCCTCTCTTCTCCTTGGATTCGCAGGCGAGCTTATGCAGGTCAGGATTCATCTTGATCGCTTTCTCCATGATCTGCCTCATGCCCCCATAATAGTCCCGGAGCCAGGCTGGTGCGTCATGCTCGAGTCTGACGATCTTCCCATTGATAATAGCGAGCAGATAGGTTTTTGCATCGTCCCGGCTGATTCCCTCGTACGCCATCCAGTCGACGATAAGCTTTTCCCGGTCGCTTATATATGCGTCGAGCCCCGTGCACGCAACCCCATTTTCGTGGCGATACCAGGAGAGCAGAGTCGTATGCACATTCTTTATGTCATATCAATCATATGGTCTGCGCATAGGGTATGCCGGATGCGGCGGCTGATATTCTGAAGGCCGATCTTCTCGCCCGTCCAATACCTCCCGAAGCAGTCGCGCTGGTAATATCGCATCGGGTACTCACCTAGGGCATTGGAGCGGGTCCAATAATCCTGCAAGAGCGTCAACTGAGCATCCTTATCCACCTTCTCACCCTTGATACATCTACTCCCCAGCTCGTAGTCTTCCGGGTGCGTCACAGATTTTCCCGGTCGATCACTTCGCGAAAGGTGATGCTTCGCCCATTTTCTGACACAAAGTGACTAATCTTGAAGAGACCCTGAGCCATCGGCTTGGCCCTAAATTCCCGCCTCATATTGGTGAAGGCATCTGCTGGCGTGGATTCTACCAGCTTCTTCAGTCTTGTCCCCATGAACTTGAAGCTGAATCGCAGGTGCCGATAAATCGTCATCTCTTTCCCCTTTTTATCTTTGTATGAGCCGACCGTCACACTCTTGATGAATGATATGTAGCGCTCCTCTGTGCTGCTAATGCAGTCGATCTTGCCCTCGGTGGCCCACAGTGCTTTGATGAAGAGATGGGCATCAGAGCCTGCCAGGTGATGAAAGATGACCGGGATGAATTTCGGCGCCTGATAGTTCAGATTGCACTCATTGTGCGCGGCCCCTCTGAATCTGCCCTTGAAGTGGCAATGGTCCTTAACTCTATCCTCCCCGAGCTCCTGCTCGCAGATGAAACACTTGGTGGCTTCCGCGAATGCGATCTTATCTTCCTCCGTCATCACCATGGGCTTCGTTCTGCTGATATATTTCCCGGATATCATTCTCAGCCGATCCACGAAGATCTGACCCACGTCCTCCCCTTCCCGCAGCATGGTGTAGATCACAGGCTTCTTGGCGTATACCGTCTTATCGAAGCACTTGATGATAGCAGAATGTCGATGGTACGTGTTTCTTGAGGATCTTGGTATAGGGTTTGGATGGCTCGCCGCCTTCTGCCTTTTGGATGCATGATTCCGTCTACGCCAGCCTTTGCCGGTTCAGGCCCCACCTTGGTCGTGATAGGTTTTGGAAGCTGACGTAGCTCCCTTCACTCGGCATCTCGATTTTCACTCCCTTCTTCTGCCCGCAATATTCCATGTGCTGGTCAAGTTTTTCTTGCCGAGTGAAGTGGTTCAGGCATCGGCGGCAGAAGTAAGCTTCCCCTTCGTCGTCAAGAGCCGCGAGAGATTTTTCACCCAGCAGTAGTGCTTCGTCTCATCGTTAACCACTAGCATGAGGTCCCGGCATCATCTTGATCGGATATCTTTATAGGGCGGATCTCTCCCTAGATTCAAAATAAAATAAAGAGTGCTGTGCGGCAGTTCGTGTAAGCATAAATAAACAAACGAGTTAAAATTCTTGTAGAACTGCGATAAAAGGTAAAACAAAATATATATACACATATCAAAACATAAAAGATAAAAAAACAAGCAGACAGACCTTGATATGTGTATATATTTATTGTTTTGCCTTTTATCACAGTTCGACAAGACTTTTAACTCGTTTGTTCATCTCCCTAGAATCCGTATACGTTGACCTTGATCCCCTCATAGAGCTTCTCCAACCTATCGATCGCCCGGAGTGAGACCGGGAAGTCGATGCCGTCAAACCTGAGCTCGTCCGCCTACTTTTCGTACTGCTTGACTCGGCTGGCACTCTTCTGGTCCACCTCCCTGTGGTGAATGACCGAGAGGATCGCCCATTTGAAGCACTGCTGATCCTCATTTTGCACGTTCACTATTGCCTTCTGGCAGCGAGCTTCTTGGGAAGTGGGATATATGAGCTCCCCTTGAGGGGCTTGTCCTCATTCAGCTGAATCTCCAGCTTCTCGACGCGCCCAAAGCTCCATCCGCTCCCCTCAGCCTGGAAAGTAGCCATGCTCTCAATGATCTTATCCTCCATCCGTGCTATCACTTCGTCCAAATCTGCCGACTCGGTGATAGCCATCAAGGCCGACCGGAATTTGGGTTGGCGCAGATATTCTCGTCGGTCGCCGGGCTGATCTTCACCATCTCCGTGTGGAGAATTATCTCCGCTTTCAATCCCTTCTTTTCCGCCAACCCCTCTAAAATCGTTCTTTGGATTTTCCCCCAGCTTAGCTTGATAAAAGTTTCCACGTCCTGCTGCGTCTTGAACTTGATAATCATTGTGCCTAATACCCCACCTAAGGCCTCCCGCTTGTCCTCAACCTGGATAAGGTCTGCGGCTTCTTCAATGCTCTGTTTCACCTTCTCGGCCAGCTGATCTTTCTTCAGCCGGAAGATATTGGTGATCCCCTTCCGCCTCGCTATTGCCTTGAGCTGCTTCCTGGTGAATACTTCCCAACGTTTGAATTTCCGGTCGGTCGCCGACTCGATGAGCCACACCAAATCGAGCTTATTTTTCCTGCTATATCCCTTCACCCCTTCCTCCTTGGCGATTTTCCTAAGTTCCCCCATGGTCTCGGTCAGATATTTTCTGTACTGAATACAATTACCCATTCCATAAACCGAAAAAAGACCAATGTGTCCTATGTAATAAATACTTCCAAATAAAGGAATCAGGAAATGTGCCTTTTGATTTGCAAAAATCTTATAATGCTCACCATAGTAGGAAGGAAAGAAGTAGGGTTGAAAAGGAAAATGACAAGGAGAGGGCTAAAAAGGAAAATAGGTACCATGTTGCAACATTCCATTTAGTAGCAGTCCTAACAACACCATGTGCTCTTGTAAGTCAAATATATTACAAATTAATTGTGTTATAATAACTTATCCTTTTATTCACTTGAAGACAACAAGGGAACATGTTTTTTTTGGGAGGGGATAAGGCGGAAGTCGAACGTGGATCTTGTGAAGTGGAGAAATGCTTGTTTAATTATGTGAGTTCTTTTCCACCACATGTTAATCACATTTGCTTTTATTCGCATACCTGCATGGGACAAAACCGCAACAGATATGTTTCGTCTGCATTATTAAGTGATGTTATTTGTAATCCAAATATCGAAGTTATAGAACTAAAATTTTTAGAGAAAGGACACACACAAATGGAGTGTGATTCGATGCACTCCGCAATCGAACACGCCAAAAAGAGCACCAGCGTCAATTTACCGAGTATGTGGAACACAGTTATTCATTATGCACGTCGTAATGATCCTTATACTGTAGTGCCTGTTAAGCATTGGGATGTTATTAACTGGAAGTTCAAGTCAATTGCTTCTGTAACATGGATAACGTTAGAGACGTATGGCAACAAAGTCGGATGGCGTGCTATTGTTCATTTACAGCCTAGACTATATTTTTTTCAAATATGACTATGACCAAAGTATATTTGATTCGGTAAAAGTTAAACTTCCAAAGAAAGGAAAACCATTTATACTTAGTGTAGATAAATTACCATACAGATACAATTCTAGACTGCCTATTTCCCAAGCAGAGAAAGGTGATCTTCTTTCACTGTGCGAAGCCCGGATTATTCCACCCGACTGTTTTCAATTCTATGAAGCACAGCCAACATGCAAATCTATTAAAGATAAACTTCCAGCTCCAGATATTGAAGACGATGACTTTTGCTCAAGTTAACATTTTGACATCCCATCTTAAAATAAGATTCAATTATCTGGATTTAGAGTTGTGAATTTCGAAAACTTAACTTTTGCGATGTTTTGAAAAGAAAAACAAAACTTTGGCAAATAAATAATCTTGATTTTGCATTTTTGTATTTTACTAAAAATTGCTATCTGCTCTGTTTAACATTATTAATGATATGTATTTGACCGCCAAACGGTGCTATGTGGAGATAGCACCCTAGGACATATACATTTTACGACTGCCAAAAGATATTATGTCGAGAAAGAACCTTTGGATCTTACAATTCACGGCTGCCAAAAGGTGCTATCTAATAAATTGGTCATTTGTGACACATATGCAACATATATGATGACAATATTAATGTGATATGAAACTCCAGTAGTGTACCTCATGGTGATTTCAAGATGAAGAACAACAATAGAGCGTGGTTCCATTGCTTGCTTTTACCATGTATTTTTAGAGACTTTGTTAATTTATCAATTACAGAAGTCCACGAAAAAGGGACACGGGTATTATTAAATTATAAATTTGGAAGAAGTGTTATTGGGTTGGCCAAAAGAAAATAACTATAGTCATAACTCGAATGAAATCAACACGAATCAACAACTGGAACAAATACGAAATCAACCAGTCAACTATATCCACAGAGTGTGTTTCCTCCGCACCTGTCGCCACCGCCATCACATACGTCGCATCCGCCGCTTCTGTCAGCATTTGAAGAAACGCTATTGGTCCGTGCAAACTTCCAAACCAGACGCTACTTCCGAACCAGACCGGTTATTTCCATCCTTCTATGTCTTCTCTTCAAAATAAAACATGTTAACACGAACATAACCTGCACGCATAGACAGTGTAGGGCCACTTTTATAGTACAGCCGAAAAATTATTGTATTTTCGTTTTAACATAAGTTTCATCTTTTAAGCTCCTTAACTTTTTACATATAAGTAATATGTACTGGTATCAAATTGAAGCTAATTTAATATGCTTTACAATGAACACAAGTTTGGGTACTTTACGCCAATTTTATGATCTGGGGGTACAAAAAATCTACTCCTACCCCTGCAAAAAATTGCGAAAATGTCGATTTTAGGCTTTCAATTCCTTTCAGATAAACAACCATCGTCATTTGATCTAGTTTTTATGCCTAACTTATCAGTTGTGATACAATGTTGGAAAAAAACCCATTAAAGTCCATAAAATTTTGATTTTCGTTATAAAATTTTTGAAAAATGGAATTTTTCGGAATTTTAGATTTTTCACAATTTCGACTTTTTGACTTAAAGGTCGTCAAATCTGAATATATATTTAATAATTGCCGGTGCAATAATAATTGATGATATGTAAGCAATAAATTATACGCAAAAATTTTAGTTTCAGATATATTATAGGTTCCTAAATGTCAAAATTAACACCCCTCCTCCTAAAAAATTAAGAGAAAATTTGAAATATTCAGGCTCTAAATGATAAAAAGATAATGTTCAATGGGAATTCTAGCGTGTATTTCACTACAACTGACATGCAGAAGATCATTTAAGTAGATTAAAACTTTTCAAAAGGTCTGATTTCGACTCTTCTGTCCGAATTGTATGAAAATGGGAATTTTCCGTTTTTCAGAATTTCTACTGTTTTGACTTTGAGATGCAAATACTTCATGGAATTGATATATAACTTGAAAATGTTGATTAAATGTCGTTTCATCATATCTAAGCAATTAGAAAGTATGCTTTTAAGCCTTTTAGACTAACTACAGTCTCATAAATTACAAACATATTACCCCTTACCACATATATTAAAACACAATTTATTTCATTTTATTTAGCTTGAAAAGCTTTTAACATTGTATAAAGGTCCAATGACATATCATTTTCAAACACCAAAATACACAGAGCCTCCCATTTATCAAAAATAAGATCATGCGCCCGGTTTATGGGCAGTTATTCAGCGATTTAATTTTGAAAATTCTGAAATACTGAAAATTCCCATTTTTCACGATAATCGTCCAAAATATTCAATTTTACCCATATTTTGGTGTCAAAATTACATATTATGATGTATCAATGCATCTTTTGCAAAGACATTAGTATGCTTTGTTCATTTATATGTACAGACGGTCATATTTTGGAGATTTTTAAGTTTAATTTTGTTGGGGTAGGGGTAAGATTTTTAGTATTTAGAGACAAATTGAACACTCCTTATTTTTCTAAACAGTGTTTTTAAATAACATATGTATCGGTTAAGACAATAAATTGGCATATCTGCAGATAAATCCTCCAGATTTGCCACATATAACGATTTAAGAGTGAATTTTGGACAAATCTGAAATGCTAAAAATTTCCCTTTTGTATCAATTTTGGACAAAATATTGAATTTATGCTGATAACTGGGATATGAAATACCAAATCATGATAGTATTCATGCAACTTTGTTATATGCAACGCAGAATTTGCGTGTGGTGGTTATTGTTATCCCAACATAGAAAAAATATTGACAATTTTGGGGGAAATGTGTTGGGTTAGGGGTAAAATTTTTGGTATCTAGAGTCACATTCAACACCCCTTGTTTTTCTAAACAATGTTTTAAGACATCTAATGTATCGCTTAGAACAATTAATTGGCATATCTGCAGATATATTATAAAGATTTGATACATATTGCGATTTAACAGTTAACTATGGACAAATCTGAAATACTGAAAATTCTCATTTTTCATCAATTTGTAGAGAAATATTGAGTTTTAGTCGACCAATGGGTGTTAAAATACCAAATTATGATGTAATTCATGCAACATTGTGATATACAACAGATATTTTGCATGTTCTGGTTATATGTATGCGAACATAGACCAAAAAACACCAATTTCAGGGAAAATTTTTGGGGTAGGGGTACAATTTTCGGTATTTAGAGTCACATATAACACTCCTTGTTTTTCTAAACTATATTTTCAGACAACTAATGTATTGCTTAGAACAATTAACTGGCATATCTGCAGATCTATTCTATAAATTTGATATATATTGCGATTTAACAGTGAACTATGGACAAATCTGAAATGTTGAAAATTCCCATTTTCCATCAATTTGGGGAGAAATATTGAGTTGTAGTCGACCAATGGCTGTTAAAATACCAAATTATGATGTAATTGATGCAACATTGTCATATACAACAGACACTTTGCATGTTCTGGTTATTGTTATGCGACACAGACCAAAAATCACCAATTTCAAGGAAAATTTGTTGGGGAAGGGGTAAGATTTTCGGTATTTATAGTCACATATAACACTCCTTGTTTTTCTAAACAATGTTTAAAGACAATTTATGTATTGCTTAAGACAATTGATTGGCATATCTGCAGATATATTCTACACATTTGACATATATTGCGATTTAACGATGAAATACGGACAAATCTGAAATGTTTCCCATTTTTCATCAATTTTGGGAGAAATATTGAATTTTAGTCGACCAATGGCTGTTGAAATACCACATTCTGATGTAATTCATGCATTAATGTTATATACAACACATGTTTTGCGTGTTCTGGTTATTTTTATGTGAACATAGACAAAAAATTGACATTCAGGGAAAATTTGTGGGGTAGGGGTAAGATTTTCTGTAATCAGAGTCACATTTAACACTCCTTGTTTTTCTTAGCAATGTTTTAAGACACCAAATGTGTCGCTTGGTACAATTAATTGGCATAGTTGCAGAAATATCCTCCAGATTTTGCATATATAACGATATAGCAGTGACTTTGGACAATTCTAAAATGTTGAAAATTCCCATTTTTCACCAATTTCGGGCATAATATTGAGTTTAAGTCAACAAATGGCTGTTAAAATATAAAATCATAATATAAATTATGCAACAATGTCCTATACAACACACATTTTGGGTCTTCTGGTAATTTTTATGCGAAAATAGACAAAAAATTGACAATTTTAGAGTAAATTTGTTGGGCGTAGGGGTAAGTTTTATTGATATATGATGTATATATTACCTAAAAACGGCCATTATTTGTTAAAGTTGTAAAGCTAATATAATAAGCTTTCATTTGATACCTTTTTAAATGATATTTGTTTAACTAAAAAATAATATTAGGCAAAAGAAAGACAAAATTTATTCAAAAACGTAATTATTCAAAGGTCCCTGTATTTGGTATATTTGAAAATAAAATTTTGGTCATTTAAAATATGTTAACATTGTTTTTACCTGTTTTATATTAAAGATCATAGATTGAAAAGTTAAAAACAATTTTCAGAATCGGGAATTGAGATGCCATTCGGGTTCTCTAGACCATCAAACTTACGCAATTTCAATGAAAATATCAGGTTTTTCGTCAATATTTCATTGGGGTAGGGGTACGTTTAATTGCGCTATGGAACGTATTGGGCATATAAATCTTAAAAACTTGGGTTCTTTGTGAAGCTTATTCAAAAAGCAATCATTTGAAACCTCGTTTTTATAACTTGAAGGCATTTTGTCAACATTTGGAAGCAACTGAAAGAAAAACTTGAACGAAAAACGAAATTCTCCAAAATTTCGGTAGGTGGGTCTAAACATGGGCCAAATTCCACAAGTGCGTGCAGGTTATGCTCGTGTTAACATGTTTTATTTTATTTTGAAGAGTGGATGTATGCGGACTTAAAAAAAATATGGTAGGGTTCGGAAGTGGGAGGGGGGTGCACGGGTGGTTATTCCAGCCCATGGACTAAGACGTTGGCCGTAAACCGTTAAATTATCGAGTTACAACATTGACATCTATACCTTGTGAAATTTATCGTACTTTTTTGAACATTTGAATAAATCATTGGTTTGAAGAAAAAAATGATTGTTTGTGTGAGGAATAAAATGGCTTTCGTAAAAAAAAGACGTTGTGAAGAACATATTCATTCTTTATATTTGACTCTGAAAATAGCACGGAAATAAACTTTTTCATGTTTTATCGATATAGATTAGGACTTTGTTATGGTATGAATTACAAGTGATAGGGACGCGGTGCGCTTATCCCTGCCTTGCAATCATTATACACAGATGTTAAGTTCACTGTCCATGTGAATAATGACAACACGCCATGGTTTGAGGTAGCCGGCGGCGTGAAAAAAGAATGTATATTATCTCCCCGACATAATAGTCACCAACTCTCAGTTTAAGCTTAGGTACAGAGGTGATATTTTGTCTCTGTTTTATCAATTTAAGAAGGTTCGATGTCATCCAGGATCCTATGTCAGTCATGACATGGGGCAAGTGGAGTTAAGAACTGACGCTTGTGGCACTCCGAAAGGCGAAGGACGATAATCTTATCTGACCGTTCCAATAGTCACTCTTTGATATCGTTGCAAGTAAGACTAGAGCCAGGCAAGTGAACATCCACGAATTCTGTGGGATACAGACAGACGTTTGAAAAGTATTTCGTAATCAATCACATCAATCTAGAAGAACAAGAACCGCGGATGGTCGTTGATCTAGTATTATTATTATGTCATTTTGTAATCTGCGGAGAGCCGTTTCGGTCTAAAGTCGAGCATGGTAATCAGATTGGAATCTCGCAGGTTATTGTTGTCCAAGTGTGCATCGGTTCTTCGTGCCATAACTTCCTCAATGATAATGTGTAGTTTGAAGCTTGACAGTAATCTTTCAATGTCTCTTTATGAGGGTCTTGTGCAAGGTTGATTTGATCCAAACAAAGTTATAGTATCCGAGATAAGGATTATTGAGAATTATCCATCGAGTGACCAGAGCACGTGAATGAGTTATTGAGTTTTCGGTAACGAGATGAATATTTTTTATAATCAAAATTTAGGATTAGTTATCTTTTAGTTCACCTGGCTATGCAAGGGTGAGCTTTTGCATCACTAGGCGTCCGTCGTCTGTCGTCCGTCCGTCGTTAACTTTTTTCAAAAATCTTCTCCTCTGAAACCACTGGGCCAATTTAATCCAAACTTGGCCTGGGTCATCACCAGGTTGTGTAGTTTTAAAAAATGTGTTCGGTTTGTCCGAGGACTAAACAACATTGCCGCTGTTACTAAAAATAGAACATACGGGTAAATTGCTGTTCTTGACAAATAACTCAAAAATGGATGCAGATATCAAAAATCTGGCAAGATTAAATTGTTAAGAACGCTGAGAAAATCACAAACCCATCTCAGAGTTACAGCTTTTTTTCCGTAAAATTTTCATAATTTATGCATTTTATTATTTTTTATTTCAAAAACGGTAACAGATAGAGGTGAAGTGTAAATTGGAAAAATGTTCAGCATATCAAGATCTACATACTCTGAAATTTTGAAGAAAATCCAAAGGCCTATGTAGGAGTTATTGACTGTTTTTCACCATTTTTTTTTTCAGTGCCATATGGTTTATAGGTTATTTCCCTTTAAATTCTGTTTTCAAACCTTCTTTGGTTTACTTTTCTCTTTAAAGCTTTAGATAATTTTCATGCTATCACTTTATTAAAAACAATAATTTGTTCCATAAACAAGAGCAAAAAAGTTTTTTTGTACAAATTTTGACAATTTTTTTGCAAAAAACTTTCGTAATCTTCACCTTGTTTCACAACATCATAATTTTTGTATATAAATGTAAATTGTGTCCATCAGTGATGTTGCTGTTTGCCTATCATCTTTCCTACATAGGTTATAAAACAGCTTCTTGGCTACATAGCCTGTTTAGACTATTTTACTCACCTCGCTATGCCAGAATGAGCTTTTGCCATCACTCAGTGTCCGTCATAAACTTATCATTCAAACATCTTCTTCTCTGAAACGGCTAAGCCAATTAGAACCAAACTTTGTCACAATTGTCCTTGGGTGGTCGCCTTCAAAATATGTGCCCAGCAAGTCCGCATGTCATCCAAAATGGCCGCCAGTGGGATCTTTTTCCAAAAATGGACCCTATATTCAAAGATCTTCTCCTCTGGAACCACTGGGCCAAATGGGACCAAACTTGGTCACAATGGTCCTTAGGTGGCCCTTTTTCAAAAATGTGTCTGGCAAGTCCATATGATATCATAGATAGCCGCCAGCGGGGAACGCAGTTTAAACATTGGACCCTATGGGAAAGCATTCAAAGATCTTCTTCTCTAAAACCACTGCGCAAATTGGAACCAAACATGGTCATAATAGTCCTTGGGTGGTCTACTTTAAAAATTGTGTCCGGCAAGACCACATGTCATCCAAAATGGCCGCCAGCAGTATCTTATGAAAATTGGACCTTTTATTCAAAGATCACCTCCTCTGAAACAACTGGGTCAATTGGAAGTAAACTTGGTTACAATGGTCCATAGGTGGCCCCTTTAAAAATGTAACTGGCAAGTCCGAAGCATATCCAAGATGGCCGCCAGTAGGTACCATGGTTTTAACACTAGACCATATGGGAAAGCATTCAAAGATTTTTTTCTCTGAAACCTCTGGGGAAATTGGAAGCAAACTTGGTCAGAATAGTCCTTGGGTGGTCCCCTTTAAAACTGGCAAGTCAGTATGTTATCTAAGATGGCCACTGGCGGGGAATTTGTCGAAAATTGGACAATATTGCAAAACATCTTCTCCTCTAAAAATACTGGGCCAATTGGAAACTTGGTCATAAAGGTCCTTAGGTGGCCCCTTTTAAAAAATGTTCGGCAAGTCTACATATCCAAGATGGCCACTACCGGTGAACATGGTTTTAACATTGGACCCTTTAAGGAAACATATTAAAAGATCTTCAAAGATCTTTTCCTCTGAAAGTACATGGCCAATTGGAATCATACTTGGTCACAATGATTCTTACTTGGTTCCCTTCATAAAATGTGTCCGGCATGTCCGCATAGCATCCAAGATGGCAGTCAGCGGGGAAAATAGTTTAACATTGGACCCCTTTGGGAAAATAAAGATCTTCTCCTCTGAAACTACTTAGTCAATTGGAACAAAACTTTGTCACTAAAGTCCTAACTTGGCCACTTTTAAAAAAATGCCCAGCAAGTTGGCATCACATCCAAGATGGCCGCCAACGGTTTACATAGTTTAACATTTGATCTAATGGGCAAATGTATTTGAAGATCTTCTCCTCTGAAACTACATGGCCAATTGGTACCAAACTTCGTCATAATAGTCCTTAGTTGGCCCCTTTCAAAACATTGTCTGAAAAGTCAGCATCACATTCAAAATAGCCGCCAGAGGGGAACATAGTTTAACACTGGTCCCCGTGGCAAACCATTCAAAGGTCACAAAAGCTCATAGGAGATGGCCGCATGCAGGAAACTTAGTTTTATATTGGACGCTAAGGCATAACATATTCAAAGACCTTCTCCTCTGAAAGTATGTAGTCAATTATTACTTGGTCACCTCCTTAGTTGGTCCCCTTTGTAAAATGTGTCCAGCATAGCATGTCCGCATTACATCCAAAATGGTCCCAAATCTGAAAATACTAGGCCAATTGGAACCAAGGTGAGGCACAATGATCTTTGGATGGTCTTCTTCAAGAAAGGTGCGAGTCTGTCTACGCCCAATAAAAATAGCTGCCAATGGGGAACAAAGTTTAATTTTGGATCATATAACATCAATGTCTAAATGAGACCATTAAATAGTCAATAAACTATACCGGAAACCGTAACAAATAGTTGATAAGTCAAAGAGGTCAAGGCCTACATACTTAACGTATATATCAAGTTATTAGTATGAAGAGAACTTCAATTTTAGACCAAGTTAAGGTCAACATGGTGACGGGTTAAAGTCATAGCTTTTTTTCTCTTTTTTTTTTGGTTAAAAAACTCATAGAGAAAGCTGATTCAATGAATGAAAGGAAGTGTGAGTTTTATCATAGTCTACGTACAGTTCATTGGATCTAGCATAATTGGTCCATTGGGTTGAACCCAAAAACATTATTTTAGGTCAACTTTAAGGGTTTTGCTTAAATGCCAAAAGCAACTTAAGATACAAAGAAGCTATAAGAAGATTAAATGGGGCATATTTTCTTAACATATACATTATTTGCCATAAAAGTCACAAGAAATCATATCCAAAAAATATTTAATGTTGTAAAGAGGAAATATGTAGATCTACCGAAACTTTGCAGTATGGTATTTCTGGACTTGTCGCACCTGGAAGATTTTGAGTTTCCGTTACATTTCTTTGGAACCGTAAATCTTAGAGAAATGGTACCTGACCATTGTTCATAAGTGAAAAATTGTTTATCTGAAAATGTCTAAGAATTTACTTAAATGTTAATTTGCAAAGTCAAAGAAGTCGAGGTCAATTTACAAGTGACAGACTGGCATGTATCCATCAAGATTCATTAATACACTAAATCTAATCGATCTATACATAACAGATCATTTCCTAAATAATTTGATATACAAAAAAAAACATGTACAAACTGCGCAAGGACCTTGTTTTAAAGGCTTTATCTTTTTACAGCAATACACGGTTGGTTGCACAGATCGTACGGCATCCTGCAAATTTAAATATAACCATATACACAAATTATTATTACATAATTATGCATGGTTAAATTAGTTAGGGTGTTTCTACTACAAAAAAGGTTTGTTCACGATCACACATCCATGATCAGAAAAGACCTGCATGTAGCTTCGTTCGATATTTAGCAAAGAATTCCATTAAAACCGGTGTTAGGGGCCGTCGTGAACTTACTTTGAGATATAGGCAAAGCTCATTGTTGAAGGCCTCATTGTGACTTAAAGATGAAGAACAACAATAAAAGCGTTGCTTTTTTGCTTATTTTTAACATGTATTTGTAAAGACTTTGTCTCATGTATATTTTCTCTATCATTTCATTGTTTTTTTGCAATGTCATCAAAATTTAACCGGCGTTTGTTTCATTCTGGGACTAATATAACAGGGATTTGAAACTATTTAACAAACCAGTTTGATCGAATAAAAAGCGGTGTCCCGGCTACAATTTTCGGCTGTAACTTTTGATTTACTCACATAAAATCATTCTGATGCCGAAAAGCTGATTTATTGCATATTTACAACATTAAATTTTCATTCACACAACAATGAAATCCTAATCAAAATGGGTAATAAATGCACCATGGGTTGTTCTCACCCCCGGTGAAACTGTACACCGTGCAATCAGGGTAGCGACTGACTGTACGCAGGGTAGTGCAAAACAAACCAAAAATAGGCATGCAGGCGAAAAGTGGGTTGATTAATTTTCCATTTTACAAGGACATTTTGCTTTACTTCGATTATTAATATGAAATTCGAAGGTGCCAATCTATATTATGTTTCACTTGCAGGTTGTTTTAATTGCTAATAACTGTATAATTAGCGAAAGGTTTACTGTACGCAATTTCATCAGGGTAGGACTAAGCGTACAGTAGGTAGCGACTAACTAAAGTCGAACTGTACGCAGGGTAGGATTTTAACTGTACGCAGGGTATGACTATGTTTACAATCAAATTGGCGTATTATGCCCTTCAAAGAGTATATGTTCACCCTGAATGGAACCTAAATGTTAATATGCAATTGCTATGAGCTGTTTTGTTTATTTGAACTAATTTCAGAATCAATGGATAAATGAATGTCTGTAGATACAAAACACCATACTAAACCACAGTCATCTCATCAAAGAGTCGACTGAATTATATTGCAGTTTATATTTTTTTTAGTTTAATTGTATTTTGTAATTCTTGTGTTTATGTTGTATATATATTTTGTATTGATTTGGCCCAAAGGGGTTTAATTTTGCAATAAATTATATATAAATATACAAATAAATAAATGGATTTTACAAACTTAAAATGTGGGCCTTTATTATTTAAGTTTGGTATGTAATTCATAGTGCATAATGACCCTTAGATAAATAGCAACAATCGATTGTTTCGATTTCTTTAATTTTTGTACTATGAGCATAGTTTTCAACTCACATGATTTTCGCGTGTAACACACGCTTTTTCAACGGTTTAAACGCGTAGATTTTGTCACACGGCGTGTACACGCTTTTCCGAACTTCACACGCCATTACACGCTTTCGTTGTTTACGTTTTTGGTTATTAGCGATATCGCGGTTTTCGTGATTCTCTGGACTTTTCCACATGTTTTTGGTTTTTAGCGCTATCGATTCCCGTGGTTCTCCGGACTTTTCATGAGCGTAAGGTAAATTGTTAAACTTCGATTTCGGGCAAACAACTGATTTCGAATCATAACAGCCGGACGGCAAAGTATCGATTTTCCCATTAAAACCGCCTTTCTCATGACCAGATAAACAAGTGGAGATAATTGATTAAAATATTACCGCCAGGTGGCGCTTTACAGACAAACAATTTGTTTATTTTACCTGTCTCTGGAAAACCCCTTATTTACTTACAAATTCAATAAATATAGGAGTAAAGATAATTTTCCACAAAACTTAATATATTTCTGAAGGTGTTCGGCAAAAAATGATTCCCTAATATCATAAAACTACTATGAACTTTCGCATCAAACTTGACCTCTCAAAACGTAAACAAATTTTGGCGTCGCGGAGGGTTAAAATTCTTTGTCGGAAAAGCTGACACAAATGCGTTACCGCGTATGAATATACCTGAAAATGGGCGTGAACAAACTTTGATATATGCTTTATTAATAGGAAAAAAGTCCCGACCGTTTGTTTGAAAACATGCATTGATAATTAGATTTCTCCTCCCACTTTCGTAGATTTATTATGCTTATATCCAAATGTACGTAAAGTTTACATGAAACACATATTTTTGAAGGTTCCATGATGCAACTAGAGTCTTAAAAAGTTGACCTTATCAACTTTGAAATATGATTTTTTTTTTTCGGTTTGGGATTTTTAAAACCACGTGTTGAGGCGTGGTCTTGTCGCCGTTCATCACCTATTTAGCATGCATTAATAAGTATTCACTTCTTTTGATATGTTTGTAAATATTTCACACGTTACCAATTGTCCAAAATCGTATTTTCTTTCGTATGATTTAACCTTTATCGTATCCTGTTAAATAATAGAAATGGCAACAATAATTATGAGCATCCCCCCTTTTTCACCACTTGTGCATCAAACAGCTTGTACAATCGAGTGACCATTAATACAAGTTATGGAAAATGTTAATCTGGGACAGGAAAAACGATATTATATTTTAACTTTGAAATATTTCACTAATTAATTATTTAAAAGCCCATAATCGCACTTATGAAAACCAGGTCAAATTGAGGTCATGACTCGTCCTGATCTATTTTGAGATTGCCGTTAATAATATGAAATGAAGATCCAATATTATTCCATGAAATTGAAAAGACATTTAATACTGTTATTAAATGAGAAACAAACATTTTCTTCGCTGTTTTATTATTATTTAAACTTTAGTCAACATTACTTCCTGGTGCAGTTGCGATAAAAATAATCACGTAATGCTAAAACATCACAAGGGGATTTCCCTTATTCGTCGGTTCGGAACGAAAAAGCTGACACAATTTCGTTATCCGCGATATATACCATTATTTCACGAATTGAAAGCTGGAGAATATTGAAATACAGCTTATACTAAAGGGATTTTTCGTTTCTAATTGTAACATTGAAGATATCAGCCTTTTTCTCTCGTCGGCAAACTAGGTCAGATGAAAACACGCTGAATTTTTTGTTAAATAGCAAAGAAACTAGATTTATTTAAGGCATTTTAGTGACATCAGCAGGAACAGTAATAATGTGGGAGTGAAAGCGTTATACAACTTTAATTCTAAACATCGAAGATTTGTATTGTGTCAGGATTTTTTAACACGTGTCTGAGAAATTCTACTGACACGCATTTTTCAATAAAAGTCACGTGACTCGGGTCATGAGAAACGCAGCCATTATAGACTTTGCCGTCCGGCTGTAACTCGTTTCAGTTTCTTGGTTGGTTACGTCCACTTAAGAAACGAGTGCAAAGAGAAAACGATATTTTTGTACCGGATTCGTGATACCAAAACAAAATTTGGGAGTCCGGGTTTGATGTAAAAGAAAGTGATCGGACAGTAGGGACTAGGGCCAGTAGGAGGCCTTTGCAGTTTACAAATTTATACTGGATGATTTGGCATGTTTACAGAAAATAATCTAGTCAGATATACAAAAGCTCGGACTCATGAAACTCTTAATCTGTCAAAATGGGTCCAAGACCAGCTACAGAAAATTGAATAATGGGGTCATCAAGGACAAGGCTGAAGAAACTCTTCACTAATTTTTTGGCTTGCTTTCCTATAAATTCAACCAAACTTGTAATTAATTTGATTATGTACCCAGTCAGCTTGTTCTAAAATTAGCAAAACAGGCAAATATAGAATACAATGGGAGTTTATACTTAGTAAATTGGTTTCATGTAAATTTGTTCACTAATCCAAAATTATGTCGCGCGTTTTTACACGCTTTTTGATAGATCATGTCATGTCATGACATGATTTTTCATTGTCAGAGGTTGGCAACTATGACTATGAGAAGTTTTTTTAACAAAAAATGTCGCTTTATGTCCTCAAATTCTCCCAACATGGTAATGATGTCATAGTTATAAATAGGCATGTACAAGCATGCGTGTGAAATCTCAAAGCGGTATTCCGAAATAAACTGTTGCCTCTGTTGGTGCTTCTCGTTGGCAATGTTGGCTACCGAATATATTGATTAAATAGTAAACTCAGAGACGCCCACAATGCGGTCGTTGGCTTCGTTGGCTCACATCCGGGGATTTCGTTGGTTTCGTTGGCTCACGTTGGCAAATAATATTATAGTAAGGAAAGAGTCAGTTGGCTGCCGAACGTACTAAATATAACGTAAAAACAAAGAAAGTTTAGAATGGTGTTGTTGGCACCGTTGGCAAATCTACAGTTCGCATTGGTACATGACTATATTACTGCAAAGAATTTCATACCGGACACACAATGATATGTGAGTATTTAGCATTAGATTTATATAATTAGTTTTATAGTAATTTAATTTAAAAAGGACATTAGATTTGTTTCCGGCAAGTTCTAGATCCGGGAAAGTACCACATCTTACTTGTCTATACCTATTTCCGCTGAAATGATTTGTATCACATGTGGCAAATTATTTTCATCAAATTATACCCTTAGACGCCATACCCTTGAAGAGCATGATACTCCACTGAAGTACAAATGTGACATATGTAACTTTGAGTTCTCGAGCAGGTTTTCCTTGTATGCCCACAAAAGGAAAAAGCATAACTCGACTGTAAAAAATGTTATGAGTGTGACATGTGCCAAGTCCACAGTGAAACCTGAAATTGAAGACTTGAACAACAATATTTTTCAGTCAACAAGACGTTCTAAATCTCCGGTTGCAGACACACTGTTACAAGAAACGAAGGGTGTACAGTTTGGTGAATTTGGAAACAAATATGATAATATTGACATCTGAACTTGAAAAGGAGACAGGAAAGTGGTCACAAAATGCTGTTGAATGATCTTTTGTTGGTCATTTTTCATAATCATATTCAGGGTCATTACTGGACATCCAATATGTCTATATTATTAAAATGTGTGAAAAGGGCATTTTAAAAACAGGTAATCAGTAATGACAAAGGTTGACTGTGTGACAAATGGTCACAGTAACCTTACCCAAGATGTACCTGTGTGCAAAGTTTAATGACCTTACCTTTCATACTGAGATATGAATGAAAAATTGTCACAAACATAGACACCGGGGGTACTCTAATTTTTCTCCTACACTAAAATTCTGTCTTGAAACTAGTGAGTTAATATGAATCTTAAAGGGGAAATCCATTTTTAGCTCAGTTTTAAAAATATATGTTGTGCAATGGCCAAATTCACATGATTCAACAAGGTAAAATTAGGCCTAAATAAAATGGTGAAAAGGGCAAAATATACGCAATAAAAAAAAATAAGGCCAAATAAAAAAATAGGTGTGGTTCCGGTCACCCCTCTGAAAAAAATAGGGTCGGTAGGTCGGGAATTTTTTTTATTTTATTTTTAATTTTTTTTTTTTAAATCAATACTTTATGCATTGTAACCTATGATATAAAACCATGTATTATCCTCACAATGATTTAGCGACAGGGGTGTGGATACTTAAGGATTTGTCCAAGTTCCAAGATGATCGATTTTTAGTCTCAGTTCAAGCGGCGATCGTTCTTAACACTATTGGACTTGGTAAATAGGTTGTTATGAAGTGAAAAATTCCTAACAGTTATAAAGAGAAGGTGTATTTTAACCAAAATTTATATTTTCATATCATAATCTCGAATATTTCATGAACCGCCATGTCAACAAACCATGTGATCGGTAAAGTGTCGATATAGCTGACAATATGCTATTTATATCACATTGACTCTTGACAATATTTTATTCACAACAGATGTAAAAGAAGAGGTTTAAGTCTCCTTTAAATTCATCCCGCAACAGCTTAATAGGCTTTGAAGCCTCTGAAATATAAAATAACATGTGAAATAAATACGGATACGACAGTCCGCGCCGAACTCGTTCCGAATTTATGATTGCACGAAAACTTCCTGATGGGAAATAACTTCAATTT
>MJUU01039878.1:3506-37632 GCA_002080025.1 Modiolus philippinarum
AGTAAGCCGTTTGTGGCTACAGTAAGCCGTTTCGTTTGTGGCTACAGTAAGCCGTTTGTGGCTATAGTAGGCCGTTTATGGCTACAGTAAGCAGGCCGTTTGTGGCTACAGGAGAGCGTTACAGTAACTTCGGTATTTAGTTATTTATCACTGGGGCCATGCCTCTGCTGGTGTATTTACCGGCCGAGAAGTCTAGTGTTTCGGTCCTGGCCCGAAACCCGATTTTAAAACTTGCAATGTCTAATTTTGAAAATCTTGTTTAAAACGTAAGAGTGTTTTCCTCGTGTAAGGCTCTCAACTAACGGCTGGTTTTGTCTTTTCGTTAGATCATTTTTGTTATTTGAACTCCATCAGTTCATATATATATATTTTGTGGCTTCCAAAGTTTTTGATTTGATTCTCATCGAAGATACAAAAGTGTATGTGTGTGTGTGTTTTTTTTTTCTTAATCCGATTTCCATTTTCTTGTGAGTAATGATAAAGGGCTGTACGTATACAATTTCTGTCTCAGCATCGATTTAGTGAAGGTTAGCACTGGGCACGAGGGAAATGGATACGTAGTTTAGGACCCGCATTTAACACCCATTTTTATACTCTGCTGCTACCATCTTTGGACAGCTCCCAACCAAACAAAACAATTTTACATTTTCAATTGATCAAGATCTATGCATATGATATCATTGTGAGCACATTACCATAAGATTTTTACCATAAGATTTTAAGTGTAAAAATGAAAAAATATAAATATATTTTCAAGAAGTCGATATTTTACCACTTCCATTCATATTTTTATCAGTTTTAAAAAATTAGTTTCTACAACGAGGCTTGCCGAGTTTTTAAACATCTGAAAATTTATTTAACAAGATGTGAGAAATTTCATAATTGACGTGTTTAAGTTGTAGAAAATATTTGTCTTTGTCTGATGACATATGTAAAACACCGAGGATTATGTTCCGAATAGATTTTGCGGGAAATTCCACGCGTGCTGAGACATTGGTCAGGCATTGGTCAAATTTGCTAGAAATCAGAGAAAGAACACAATAAAAAATAAGATCTGCCAATTGCTCCTTACAGTTACTGCGTGGGAGATCTAACAACATCCCATTTTACTTTCAGTTCTGAGAAAGAACATTAGATTATTTTAATTTCTAAGCAACTTAACCTTGAAAATATGTAAACGTAAATATCTTATATCGATACTGAAAGTCAAAATTTAGTTAATTTAGAAAAGCACGAAAACTTCCGTTGTTTTTCATAAAAAAATATGATATTAGGGTAAATTGAAATTTTGTATCACAACTGATTAATAAAGTATCAAATTTAACCTGTTGGTTCAAAGATTGTTTTTGGGTGTTGAGAGGGGGTATTTCCAGGGTACGGAAAACGTGACTTGTGTTTTTTTTTTTCTCAGAAATGACAAAGTGTAAAGACTGGTTTGAAATCGGGTTTCCGGAAATTGATTTCAGTTGGCGCAAACGAAGTCAAATTCATTTTTTGATGATTTCGGCTACTATATGCGAATTTGTTGTGCGTTTTATTAACCGTGATAATTTATCATTCTTGATAATAATGAATTTCAATTTATAAAACATGCATTGATTAGTTTTGTACATTCATTTTAATTAATTAGTAGCTACTAGAATTAAAACCTGAACAAATTGATTTCCGCAGATGTTATTAAATCAAAATGCGTTTTGACATTGAAATCATTTGAATAATTGACTCATTTCGAAGTAATAATAAAATATTATTGAGGATTCTAATGCATATATTGGTTGCATTAGTGCATGTATTTCTACGGAAGCGTATTGATGTCATATGAAGACTAAAATATCTCGTAATTTAACATTTCATAATTATGAAATAGTATCTCATAATTATGACATGACATCTAATTATCTCATAATTTTGAGAGAATATCTCATAATAATGACTTATTATTTCATAATTATGGGATAATATCTCAGAATTATGAAATAATATCTCAGAATTATGAAATAATATCTCATAATTATGAAATAATATCTCAAAATTATGAGATGATTACGAGAAATTTTTTCTTCACGCGGCATCAATGCTCTTCCATATATTTCCGTAATTTCATGGCCTTAATTATAAATTAAATCAAATAAATAAAGAAGAGTTAATAAAAACACACCTTTAAGCATTACTAAGTCCTTTCTATTGCTGCCAAATTATATATTTGGGTATTTCACATGAAGCAACATGTTGATATTCGTAAATATTTGTAAATTTTGGGATGGATATTGGTCTCATGTAATCATAAAGTTTTTGCACATTTTATTCAGCGCCTTTTTTGTTTTTACAAAAGTTGTCATATTTGTGTCGCCTGCTGTAAGCAGAGTCGACACATAGGGATTACTATCCGTCCTCTTACGTCGTCGACGTCGTCCTGCGTCGTCTGTCTGTTTTTGGCCACAATCCCCCAAGAAACTGCTGGGTCGATTCCAACAAAACGTTTAGCATATGTTGTTCACCTGGTGTGGTTGTGCACCTGGTACTTAGAATTTCGATTTTACATATTAGAGGTTCACCGAGCTAAAATTGCTCATTTTGAGTCTGTCGGTTTTTTTTTTAATCCACAACTCCTTCAAAACTGCCGGTGTCATATAGTCATTTTCCCCCCGGAAAAATGGCTATATAGTCATTTTCCCCCCGGAAAAATGACTATATAGTCAATTTCCCCCCTATACAGGTATATATTATTCACCTCGTGTAGTTGCGCACCTGATAGTTAGAATTTTGATTTTACAGATTTTAGAGGTTCACAGAGTCAAAATTGTTCTTTTGTCTATCTGGTTTGTTAGTCCGCAACTCGATCAGAACTATACGTCAGATTCCAACCAAACTTGCAGGATGTGTTGTTCACTTAATCTAGTTGTGCATTTTAAACGTAAAATTTTGATTTTTACAGTTTTAGAGATTCACTGAGACAAAAGAGCTCATTTGTTTATTCACTTTGTTAATGTGGCACTGCAAAACTGTAAGTCATATTCCAACCAACCTTTCAGAATACATTGATTACTTGATATAATTGCACACCTGATATTTAAAATGTGGATTTTACAGATTTTAGAGGTTCACGTAGCCAAAACAGCTCATTTGTTAGTTTGGTTTGTTAATCCTCGACTCCTCCACAACTGTCATTCAGATTCTAACCAAACTTTCAGTACATGTTGTTTATCGGGTATGGTTATGCACATTATATATACTTAATTTTGTTTTACAGATTATAGAGGTTCACCAAGCCAACATATCTCATTTGATAATTGAGATTGTTAATCTGCAAGTCCCCAAAACTGTTATTCATATTATAAACAAATTTGCAGAAGGTTTTTGTCCTAATCTAGCTTGTGCACTTGATAATTAAAATTGTAATTTTACAGGTTTTAGAGCTTCAGTTGGCCAAAACTGGCTCTTCTGTAATGCAGGCGACATAAGTGTTCCATGGAACACCCATCAATTTATTTTCAATTTTTCTCGAAATGTGCAGATCGAACAATATAAAGCTGTAAGAATATAAATAATATACAATTAAAAGGACAATTGTTCAGAGAACAATTGCAAGGTCTTTCACAGTCAATGTAATGTTTTGTTACGTCTTACGTTTGAAATCTTCTTGATGAGATGCAAATTGTGTCCTATATATTCAATTTTCTATTTCTAACTGATTAAATGACTGTTTTTACAATAAAGAGAGAACANTATAAAACTGTAAGAATATAAATAATATACAATTATGGCACTTCCACGAGATCAATAGGGGGTTTAAAAATAACGGAGCAATAAAGTAATATATTGAACGAGGGTTTATATTATCTTTTGCTCTCCGCTAAACCCCATATTGATCGAGTAAGAAGTGCCATAATTGTATATTATTTATATTCTTACAGTTTTATATTGTTCGATCTGCACATTTATTATATTTGATTGACATGGATGACGTCACTGATGACAAACAAAGGGGAGTTGTATATCTATTGTGGGTGTTAAATGGGTGTGTCTACTGTCGAAGGGTTAAACTTTAAAAGTTCGAGCTTTAGCGAGAACTTTTATGTTTAATCCTTGAGACACCAGAACTATGATAATCAATGACTTGCAAATGATAGATTTTATTTCTCTAATTCTAAGATTAATGAGATTTTCATGTGTTTTATGTGTTTTAGTTTCTAACCCGTCGCAGGCCCCTACAATCAATACCGTGACGTCACCGGATATGAAATTTAATTGCATGGAAATCAACAAAAGCAGATCGATCATTGTGATTCAAGATAAATAAACAATGTATGCTTTGAGTATAAATACTTTTTACATTGATTTATACTCGAAATATATTTATTGAAGGTATATTTGCAATTTGAAGAAAAGTTCGTGACCTTTTCAATATCCAATGAAATCGCGAGATCAATTTACATGTTGGAGAACACTTTGATCTCCAATGCCTTGAAATGACGAGAACAGCATAAGAATTAGAGAATTAGAATTTCAGATACATTTGACTTTTTGTTGGAACATTGAAATAGAGGTAATTTAACAGAAAAAGATGCTATATCGCTGACAATGGTCGATTTTAAAACACAAGTCATTACAAATTTTGCGAGAATTTGAATCCAGGACTGAACAAACTGATAAATAGGACTTTATACAAAAATTTGTCAGAATTAGTAAAGTAATGCTAGAAAAATATGAAATATAGTTTTAAATCGACACAACCATAGAACATGTCCATCTTACAGAAATGCCAAAACATGACGAGTGAACCTACTTAATCGACACAACCATCTGACCATAGAACATGTCCATCTTACAGAAATGCCAAAACATGACGAGTGAACCCACTTAATCGACACAACCATAGAACATGTCCATCTAACAGAAATGCCAAAACATGACCAGTGAACCTACTTAATCGACACAACCATAGAACATGTCCATCTAACAGAAATGCCAAAACACGACGAGTGAACCTACTTAATGGACACAAACATAGAACATATGTCCATCTAACAGAAATGCCAAAATATGACGACTGAACCTCCTTAATCGACACAAGCATCTGACCATAGAACATGTCCATCTTACAGAAATGACGAGTGAACCTCCTTAATCGACACAACCATAGAACCTGTCAATCTAACAGAAATGCCAAAACATGAAGAGTGAACCTACTTAATCGACACAACCATAGAACATGTCCATCTAACAGAAATGCCAAAACATGACGAGTGAACCTACTTAATCGACACAACCATAGAACATATCCATCTAACAGAAATGCTAAAACATGACGAGTGAACCTCCTTAATCGACACAACCACAGAACCTGTCAATCTTACAGAAATGCCAAAACATGAAGAGTGAACCTACTTAATCGACACAACCATAGAACATGTCCATCTAACAGAAATGCCAAAACATGACGAATGAACCTCCTTAATCGACACAATCATAGAACATGTCCATCTAACAGAAATGCCAAAACATGACGAGTGAACCTCCTTCATCGACACAACTATAGAACATGTCCATCTAACAGAAATGCCAAAACATGATGAGTGAACCTCCTTAATCGACACAACCATAGAACATGTCCATCTAACAGAAATGCCAAAACATGACGAGTGAACGCCTAGTGCAGTCGGTGGGTCATTATAAAAATAAGAATAGACGCGACTATCGATAAAGTAATTATTACTGTAAAAAATTAATATTATTTATTTCAGTAATAGTTGCATACATTTATTGTTTTCACTGTGATGATGATCTAACCGAATCGCACTTGGCAATTTCTCTAATAAGACATGCTGAAAGTCATTAAATATGGTGCTATTGTCCTCGAGGTAAAGTTTCTCTACCATGCTAATAAAACCAATATCTAGATTTTAGGAGTTTGTTTAACTGATAAACGAAATTAAATAAAAAAATAGTTTAATTGGCCTAAGTGATTTTTGCGACTAATCAGTACCAAATTTTGTTTCCCTATTACTAGCACGGAGCCAATAATTTGACTACTTATACCAGTGTCAATTTCAACATGTCATAAAAGATGACAGTCTCCATACAAACCGATCACGTTCAGCAAACCAATTAAGGAATCAATTTAAAATTGATTTAATTTTGTTTAATTAAGAGCTAAATGAGAAAATTCATTAATGCGTTTATGACATCTATTTTGGTTTTTATGGAGGGCATCATTCTGTGTAACTGGTACATGATGACTATAACTGGAGGGTCTAGATATTACTAGTATACTGTTCCCCCAAATCCAAGATAAAGACCACTGCACAGGAAAATCGGGACTAAGGAAAAAAAAATTTAAATATCGAAAATATGCTTTAAGATACTGCACAATAGAAGCGAAAGTATATAATATTTATAATACTGGGATTAAATGTGGAATCCTCATACGACTGGACAAATCAAATTATACCGGCGGATCTAGCCTTGGAAAATTGGGGAATGGGGGTTCTGGAAAAAAGGGATTCCAGGCAATTATTTTGCCATTTTTTCAAATTTTATCTACATTCTGCACGGAATTAAAAATAAATCAAGAAAACACAGGGGTTCCAACCCCGGAACCCCCTTCTGGATCAGCCAGTGAATTAACAAAAGATTTAACATAACAGCACATCAACATTTCACACCCCTTGTGAAGGGCCATAATTTAGACTATTGGAAAATTTCTCTCTCTTTTTTTTGTAGAAAGTTGTCATAATATGCTGTTGATTTTGTCAGAGACGTAATTATATGTCTCTGGATTTGTGAACTTACCAAACTACGAAATTTTACGACAAAAGAATCTTTTCACCACTTTCATTTAGTACGAGTCGAACGCACCCTGATATAAAGATAACACAGGATACTGCGCTTTAAGTATCGTATGCAGTTCTTTTCAACATTACTTATATAATAGTTAATGAAAAAGTGGTCTTTATCGTGAAATAAAGACTGTCCACGGGAAAGCGGTATTGACTGAGATGGTAATAATGACCGAGCCGAAGGCGAGGTCATTATCTGCATCGAAGTCAATACCACGGTACCACGGGCAGTCTTAATTTCACGATAATGACCACTTTTTCGTCAACAGTTGTTTTTATTTTATTGAGGAAACAATAGCATTTTTCACATTATGCCATCTATTTTTAAATATAAAGTCGCATGCACGTGGTCGCATGTTAATTTTCATATGATTTTGTTGTCTATTGAATGTGATACCTACATTGCAATTAAATATTTATTATCAAACATAGAGAGACAATTGCACTTTATCGTTTAAGATGTACAAGCCTCCGACTCAATATTAATTATGCATCATAATCGTTTTGAAACTAGAGACGTATCAGGCAATACGGCGTGGTAATGCCCTGCACTATCACATTATAATGCCCTCTTGACATTTTAACGTACATTAATAAAAACCACGTGGAAAAGATTCAACCAATAAAAAGAAATTAATTTTCACCGATATGAAATATGAAATAAATTTAATTATTTAATTATCTATTTTCACACATGTTGACTTTTCTCTTTTTCAGCTTTGCATGACAAGAGATACATGTCTTCGATAATACAATGCATGTACGTTTTAATTTTTCTTTCATTTCAATTTCAAACCACTTGCCCAATGCATTAGAACCCAAATTGGGCAGTGGTCTCCGTTTGTCTTTTCACAAATAGCCTCAAAGCCTTTATATTAGGGGTCTGTTTAAATAATATTTTATTCAGAAATGCACAGTTTTATACCCGTAAGGGTTGAAAGCATATATGTATAAACATACAATATAACATTAGTAATGAGAACAAACATATGAATTTTGTCTGTGGTGAACCATGCAATTATTTTTCAGCTTTCCTCAGTATGAGATAACTTTTTGATGAATGGAGCAACATATTACAAGTGAACCTATAGGGACAATATTAAAGCAAGTTTTTCAATTTCATTTTCAATGTTTTCAATTTTAAAAATGTTTACATTATGTTTTTCAAATTCTTCTCTAATGGAAGTATATTTTGGACATTAAATAGAAGAAGTGAGCTTCATCTTCTATATATTTAAATGTTCTCTCATTATATTTTTGTATCTGCCTCTTTCTCGTACACGTAGTCATATTTTCTGATTACTTTAATCATAGTTTCGGTGCATCTATTTTAAAACTGAAGTTATTTCATTCATTTTTCTTAAATTTATTTATTTATTTATCTTTATATTTTATTATTTTTATTTATTTATTTATTTTTTGTATAATAGAACTCATACAATTTTCTGTAAAGATCAATATATTTACAAAATAAGCGTAATTTTCACATTCTATGTGAATTTATGAGTTTTCTCCCCTTTATTTTCTCTTTAATCATACGACTTGATTAACAAATTACAGTGAAAATGGAAAGTATATGAGATCTATTTCATTTCATTATATTAATGCGTGTCCTAACCCCTTTTATGGAACTTGATGTTAAAAGCATCATCAAATCAGTAAAAGTTATCTTCTAAATCGTACTACTGATCTTAAACAATCCCATAATTCCATATTAATTCACAATAACGCGATGTTAAGGGAGATTTAAGCCTATAGTTTTACGGAATAATTTGACAAATAAGGAATGTTATAAGTTAGTTCATAATTTGATCCGAGCCTTAATCTGCTATCAAGATGTGGGGCTATTTAGATAGCCGTCTTTTCGATTTGTCTCTGTATTAAAAGTCGAAGCAATAAAAGAGAAGCAATTGATGGAAATTTTGTCTTCAAATTACCGGTAATTGTATTGGATGTTGAGGATTCGGTATGTGTTCTTTATTGTCACCAAGCTTGTACTCAAAACTACCAGCAATAACGATCTAATCCGTCTTTAATTACCTTACAATGTGGACCCCTCATGTTTAGAATTCTGACATTTTAAAATTAATATAACATTGATTGATGATATATAATTTCTTTTTATCAGCTTTTATACATTTTCAGTTTACGGATATGGACTGAAAGGGGGGGGTATGTTTTTTGAAACAATTTATTTATTTTTTTCACGTGTATCAACAAAATATTTTTTTTTTCAAAATTAACATTACTTTTTTGTTCAGAAAGCCTCCGTCAGAAATTTTTTTTTCATCATTTTGGCAGCCAAATTATTTTTTTTCCACATAAAATCGGCTCCGGATTATTTTTTTAGAGAAAAAACATAGCCCCCCCCCCCCTTCAAGTTAAATGGTCGGTCCCTTATCAAAATGTTTTAATTTGATCTGAACTGAAGAGACATAAGATGTTTTTGCTCTTTTTTTCACATACGGACAAAAAACCATGTCTAGCACATGAGCAGAAGAACACCGATACATAATATTTCGCATTGTTATATGTTTTATATGATTCGGATATGCGCGATATTAACTTTTTGTTTTTTATTCTCATATAAGGTCAGTGTATGGGAGGCATTTTTGAATTAATGACCTAAGAAGAATTCTACTTGTACAACATCTTCTCAAAAGGAAGACATTATTACTCTTTTTAAAAAGACAAAAGAAGCCCGTACTTTGATTTGCTCTTATCCCTTCCTTGATAAGCCAACATGATTTATGTACATAATTAGGATTAGTTTGTATCCATCAATTCAAAGACATTCCGAGTAATTACCGACAATTGTTACCTAAGTAGTAAAACCATTATGGCATTCTGAACCAAAGAACAGGTTTTCAAGTTTCACAATGGCCTGCTGATGGACCTCCCATCTTGTACTCAGTCAAAAGACCTGTCAAGTTTTGCAGCCAGATATGGAATTATCTACCGTCATATTTTAATCCTTCCTTTTCAAATACTAAAATCATTTGCTGTAATTTTTCGAAGATATCTGTGGACGGTCATGGGACAGCTATACAACTACCGGCTATTTCTGAGCACACAATTTAACTTAGTCTGTTTTTTATAAGGGTAACTTGTGTGTATTTTTTTTATTCATCATCAGGGGATTTGAGAATTTCTGACACTGCTCAGAGCATCATCTTAAATAAACTTTCTTCATATGAATTCAGTTTTTCTTCAAAATTCAAGGAAATGTCTTTAATATTTTTTTTATTTGTAACTTATAAGTTAATCCATCTAACAATGTGGATTAAGTTAAGCCACAAAATTGTGGCCAAACTTAATCCTAATGTGAACACACTGTGTATAATTTTGAATTTAACTGTAAACTGAGTCAATTATTTTAACATTGGGAAATAAATACTAAATGAATCAAAATTGGCAAATGCATACTAAATGCATACTTCTAGAGAACCACAAAATGAATTTAAATCAAACATTACATGAAATATGAGGTGCTCAAGTATTGTTTATTCAGTAGTGATCAATCATCCAAAAATGGCCGCCACGGATTAGTTTAGATCATCATTGAACCCAATGGATTTTCTTCTAGAGAATTGCTGAATTGATGTTTACCAACTTTGGGAAATAACACAAGCTTGCTGCTGGTTCCAACCATTTTTAATTAAAGGCTCTTGGTTCCAACACAAGGGCTCCAACGCCGGATCTCCGGGCTCCATTCACAGAACTCTGGGCTCACAGGGTTACAGACTCCACGGACTCCACATACATGGGCTCGGGCTCCCAGAGACCTGTGGAGCCCTTGTTATTACCCAAAAACATGACAAGAATGATGTTTATGCAATAGGTTTGACTAAGAGTTGTTGATTTGACTTGATGCTGATCGATCACCCAAACTGACTACCTGTACAAGCGTGGGGAATGCATAAAAATAACGGATGGATGGATTAAAACAAACCATGGCCTGAATATTATATAGGCCGTATTGACCAAGAGTTTGTGACTTCGCTTCTCCGAAACAAATGGGCAAGTTTGAATTTGGTGCCCCTATAAACTGTGTCCTATGGTCCGCACCCCAACCAAGATGGCCACCAACAGGAATGATAGTTTAACATTGTAACATATAATATAAAAGTATATTGAAACATAAAAGTTTATTTGACTGTCCATGTATATCAGCCGTTGTCCATATATTGAAAGTGAAGACCTTAAACATATAGGAGTTTATTTGACTGTCTATATTGACCATGGTCCAGGGAAATGACACAGATTTTCGAGAGCCTCTTGATTGTTAGGGACCGACCATTTAACCTGAAGGGGAGGGGGGTTATGTTTTTTTTTCTGGACAGAAAAATCTTTTCGCGCTTCGCGCGAAACAATTTATTTATTTTTTTCACGTGTATCAACAAAATATTTTTTTTTTCAAAATTAACATTATTTTGGGGGGGGGGCAGAAAGCCTTTTTACATAAAATCGGCTCCAGATTATTTTTTTTAGAAAAAAAACATAGCCCCCCTTCAAGTTAAATGGTTGATCCCTTATTTGTTTCCATTTTCGCTTCATTCACTTACCTGGGGGTATCTTATCTCATACCTTTAACATGTTTATCAGTAAAATTGTCGTCTTAAATTTTAAAAGTGCGTATCAATAAAATACCTCAAGTTTGATGAAAACAGTACTAAACAAGAAAATATAAATAAAGGTAAAATGATTAGTTTTACTGTTTTGTACCAAGTCTGATTCAATATAACGATTTTCTAATTGTCCGTTTTAACTTCAAAGATTTTTAAATGTAACATTTTTAAAGAACATCAGACCTTTGAAGTCGTTTGTGGACGTCGGAAAACTTGCTCCCCCTCCGTCATCCTATTTTCTTTTTATTATTTCTTTTTATTATCACCTTCTGATTAAAAAATTAATTACCCTTAAATAATTTCCCGCATTTTACAATGAAAACCTTTAATTTTTGTCAAGGTATATGCATCTTATAAAGGATTAATCAATTATTTAAACTCATTAAATTATGGTACCTCTCATTTAACATTTTTGAATTATTAAAAAGCAAAAATATGTTTTATGGAACAGCTACTGTTAAATTTCTGTGTAGTTGTTCATTTCATTTAAACACGAGTTAACAACAGTAATCTATTTCTTCAATTGACACGCATGAAGAATCAAGAGAAAAATTGGTGATTATAGACAAGCTTTTCTGCATTTTTTATTTTATTTAAGAAATTTCTTTAAGGAAATGAAAACATCAAATAGAGGCATATAAACGATTTTATGACTTGGGTAACTTTCAATAAAAATTTCAAAGAAAATACTTATTTATCGAAATTGAAATGGTTAATATTTCACCGATGATTTCATAGCACACTAGAAAAGGGGTAACATTTCATTTTAAAAGGGCGGAATTTAAAGTAAATTTGGCGACGATTTTTAGGAGGCTCCTGATCATTTGATTCCACTAATATTGTTTGTGGACCGGATCATACGGTGATATTAATTTAGAAGATGCAAATTTCATTTCTTGCTCGCGTCATTTCCCATAGGCTTCACTGTTAAACTAAGTGGCATCGTTTTTACTGTGAATTCTTAAGTAGTACTGCAAATAGTCATTTTAAGATGAACCGTTTAATTTTACAAAGAATGACAAAAGTTAAGAGTTGTTATTTCACGTAAGAAGTACGAAGCCAATAAGGGCATTATTTGATGGAGAAGTGGACAGATGGCACACGACATGTCAAATAAAAAGCCTGAAACTTGATCAAAAATTAAGTTGATGTTCCGTCGCACCCGCGATCCAGCCCAGGAAAAGGCGGGATACGATGGAGTTCAAGAAAAAAAGGACGTTCGAGTCCATTTTATTTATTTATTGAAAATTTTTCCTACTTTTGTCAAATTTTGTATAAAATCTGTATGAAATTAATTTTTTTTTTCAGAAAAAGAAAGTTTAACCCCGGAACCCCCTCTGGATCCGCCAATAGGTCGTCTTCGTTTCTAAAACTTCAATCCCATGATTCAATTCCATGTCTATAGTTTTTACGATACAAGACTAATATTACCATGTAACAGATAAAATGCATGGTACTCTAATGTTCAAATCATAGTCGAATAAACGATGAAAGCAAACGAACAAATTATGTCCAGTCAAAGAGCTAAGTAGAATTTCTATAAATCATGATGAAAGACCAAAAAGGTCTAAAGCAAATTGCAATTCTGCAAATAACGACTATTTAAGACCAAAATCGAATATTGATTAGCAAATTTGTATTGAACAAATTATGCACATTCAAAGACCAGGATAGAGTGTTTAGAAGCAAATAAATACAGTGCAATGTACGCTAAATGTTCTAAAATAAAGGCCACCGTACGCTATGATAAAGACCACAGTTTGCTAAAATAAAGATCAAAGTGCGCTAAAATAAAGAGAAAAAATGAAGAATAATTGTGACACTTTATTATTAATCAAATATGTTTACAACAAAGTACGCTTAAGTTAAAACCAACGAACGCCCAAATAATGACCACAGTGCGCTAAAATAAAGACCACAGTGCGCTAAAATAAAGACCACAGTACGCTAAAATAAAGACCACAGTACGCTAAAATAAAGACCACAGTGTGCTAAAATAAAGACCAAAGTGCGCTAAAATAAAGACCAAAATAAAGACCAGTTGTGACAATTTATTATTTTTCAAATATATATAAACAACTAAGTACGCTAATGCAAAAACCAAAGTACGCTAAACTAAGAACCAAAGTCACTGGATGGGAATCACTGGCTGAACGTCGTCATAAACACAAAATTTTAAAGTTCCATGAAATGTTTCATTTTCAGACACCAGAGTATTTAAGCAGCCTTGTTCCTCAACAGCTTTTTCAAGTTCATGATTATAACACTAGAAGGGTGTTTAATGTTCAAGATATAAATTGTCGAACCTCTCTACCAAAATTCCGTCCTCCCTTATATGCTATACGGGAGTGGAATTTATTGCCCGATGACATAAAGCGTAGTCCGTCTAAATATGCATTAAAAAGATATCTAAATAGAAACACAATAGTAAAACCATCGTATTATAGTAGTGGTTCTAGAAAGGGTCAGGTCCTTCATGCCAGAATCCGGTTGAACTGCAGTGGTCTTAATGAACATCTTTACAACAGGAACTTAGTCCCGTCTAAACTTTGTACTTGTGGTCAAATTGAGAGTACTAAACACGTCTTGCTAAACTGTCCCAATTTTTCAGACATACGGCTGCACACCATAAATTCCTTGCCTAGAAACACTACATTAAAAACTCTTTTAGAAGGAAACAAATTTCTGAGTGATGAACAAAATGCCAACATTTTTAAAGTTGTACAAGAATTTATTATTGGGTCAGGTAGATTTGGTCGATGATTTATATATTAAGTATATGTAGTATTTCGGTTAATGGCATACGTTTATATTTTCATTTTTGTAATTTTTCTATCAATACCAGCTATGTACAGTCGATAGTCGACAGCTGACAAACCACAAAATTCAAATTAAAACAAATTGTTCGAAATGAATATTTTTCTACATTGTTTCATTACACTATGTTCTTATTTTGTCATTTTGTCTGGGGAGACGGATTTATATTTGTTTTTCTAGTTTCCGAATCCCCGTAGTCTGTCATTTGTGTATTATGTATTTTGTGAAGTTTATTGAAATAAATATTGTTTAAACCAAGGACCAAAGTACAATAAAGACCACAGTGCGTTAAAATAAAGACCATGGTGTGCTAAAATAAAGACCAGAATGTGCTAAAATAAAGACCATATTGCCTTAACATAAAGATCAAAGTATGCTAAAATAAGACAAAAATACGCTCAAATAAAGACCATAGTGCGCTAAAATAAAGACCACAGTGTGTTAAAATAAACACCACAGTGCGCTAAAATAAAGACCAGAGTACGCTAAAATAAAGATCACACTGCGTTAAAAATAAGTAAAAAAAAGACCACATTGCGCTAAAATAAAGACCCAAGTACGCTAGAATAAAGACAAAGGTATAGGCTGAATTAAAGACAAAAATGAGCTAAAATAAAGACCACGGTGCGAGAAAATAAAGACCAAAGTAAGCTAAAATAAAGACTGTTGTGCGCTAAAATAAAGACCAAAGTACGCTAAAATGAAGACCACAGTGCACTAATATAAAGACCGCGTTGTTCTAAAATAAAGACCGAAGTAAGCCAAAAAAAAAGACCAAAGTACGCTTAAATAAAGACCACAGTGCACTAAAATAAAGATCAAAGTACGCTTAAATAAAGACCAAAAATACGCTAAAATAAAGACCACAGTGCGCTAACATAAAAACCACAGTGCGCTAACATAAAGACCACAGTGTGCTAAAATAAAGACCAAAGTACGCTAAAATAAAGACCAAAGTACGCTCAAAAAGACCTCACTGCGCTAAAATAAAGACCTTAGTGCGCTTAAATAAAGACCCCATAGCTCTAAAATAATGACCAAAGTACGCTAGAATAAAGACCACAGCATGCTAAAATAAAGACAACAGTGTGCTAAAATAAAGACCAAAGTGCGCTAAAATAAAGACCAAAATAAAGACCAGTTGTGACAATTTATCATTATTCAAATATATATAAACAACTAAGTACGCTAAAGTAAAAACCAGTACGCTAAAGTAAAAACCAAAGTACGCTAAAACAATAAAAACCACAATGCGTTAAAATAAAGACCAATGTGCGCTAAAATAAAGACCAATAAAGACCAATGTGCGCTAAAATAAAGACCAATAAAGACCACAGTGCGCTAATATAAAGAACACGTTTCTGTAAAATAAAGACCGAAATACGCTAGAATAAAGACAAAAGTATAGGCTAAAATAAGGACAAACCTACGCTAAAATAAAGACCTCGGTGCGCTAAATAAAGACCAAAGTAAGCTAAAATAAAGACCAATGTGCTCTAAAATAAAAACCAAAGTAAGCTCAAATAAAGACCACGGTGCGCTAAAATAAAGATCAAAGTACGCTTAAATACAAAAATACGCTAAAATAAAGACCACAGTGTGCTAAAATAAAAACCACAGCGTGCTAACATAAAGACCACAGTGTGCTAAAATAAAGACCAAAGTACGCTAAAATAAAGACCAAAGTACGCTTAAAAAAGACCTCAGTGTGCTAAAATAAAGACCACAGTGACCTCATAGCTCTAAAATAAAGACCGAAGTATGCTAGAATAAAGACCACAGTGCGCTAAAGTAAAGACCAAAGTACAATAAAATAAAGACCACAGTGCTCTAAAATAAAGACAACAGTGCGATAAAATAAAGACCAAAGTGTGTTGTAATAAAGAACACAGTGCACTAAAATAAAGACCAAAGTACGCTAAAATAAATACCCAAGTAAGGTAAAACAAAGACCAAAATCAAATAATTAAAGCAAATGGATATTGAGCAAATTACACCAAGTCAAAGACAAAAGCCGAAGAATTCAAGGAAAGGAAATCGCGAATTTACAACCTTTTAAGGCAACATTTGTGTTGCACAAATAGACCAAATCAAACACCTATAGAATTTTATACGGAAATAGATATTGCGGTGGATAAATTACTCTCGTGAGAGGCCAAAATCAAATACTTCTATCAATATTACATTTTATTCTATAATATATAAATACTAATGGTAAAAATTGCATTGACATTAAAATGAATAAAAAAGGATATTCACTCGATAGAAAGGATATTCACTCCATGAAAAGGTTATTCACCGCGGGAAACGTCACGTGCGACATATTTTTAGAAAAAGGGAAATCCCGTTTTTAAATCGTCCAATCATATTGCTTTGTCTCTGGTTTATCACAAGTGAATGTTGCCGATTATGTACTAGAGGTGGCACAAAGTCTAGAGATTTCAAGTGAAAAATATAGTATAAAGAATATATAATAAATAAAATAAAAAGAGGATGATAGAGAGGTGACATAGTGAAACAACCATATATATTGGTACGGGTGTAAAACCCACCCTAATCATATATTTTTCCAAGATGAAAAGGGAAACCCTTTCATATATTTTCTGAAATTTTGCAACCTATTCATATATTTTTATACGACCGCAAAAAAATTTTTGAGGTCGTATATTGGTATGATACTGGCGGCGTCGGCGTCGTCGGCGTCGTCGGCGTCTGTAGACTTTTCGTTTCCGTGCGATAACTTCAGTTCTAGTTGATCAATCCTTATGAAATTTTAACATAATGTTCCTTGTCACAAAAGGAAGGTTGGGATTGGTTTTGGGTATTGTGGCCCCGCCCGATTTTTAAAAAGGGCCAAAAAGGGCCAAATTAGGTGTTTTCATATATTGGGCTGTAGAATATTTATTATTTATCGGATTTTGATGGGGTTTCTTTCAGTGTGATCCTAAGGGAATTTGGAATCGGAGGTATGTCAACGGATTTCATGTCACATGTACCGTTAATGAGATAAATGGGTCCCAAATGGGGGAAATCTCAAAAATCTATTTTTTTCATTTCTTGTCCGATTTTGATGCAGTTTTTTTCATTAGATTCCTTATGAAAAATTAATATTGGTGCTCAACTTTTATATTTTTGGTAACTTGTTTCCTTTCCGAGCTATGAGGGGCCGAATGGGGCCTAAATTGCAAATTTGCTGATTACCTGAAATTTTTATTTTCATCGGATTTCGATGGGATTTTTTTCTTTGAATTCCTCTTGATAAAAGCTGTCAGTAGTATGTCAACGGATTTTGCGTAGCTCTTACCGTTTCCGAGCTACAAGGGGTCAAAGGGGCCAAAATTGCAAATTTGCTGATTATGTGAAATCTTTATTTTCCATCGGATTTCGATGGGATTTTTTTCTTTGAATTCCTCTTGATATAAGCTTTCAGTAGTATGTCAACGGATTTTGCATTGCTCTTACCGTTTCCGAGCTACAAGGGGTCAAAGGGGCCAAAATTGCAAATTTTCGAAATATGTGAAATCTTTATTTTTCATCGGATTTCAATAGGATGTTTTTTCTTTGGATTCCTCTTGATGTAAGCTTTCAGCAGTATGGCAGCGGATTTTGCGTTGCTCTTACCGTTTTCGAGCTACAAGGGGTCAAAGGGGTCAAAATTGCAACTGATTCAAGCTCTTTATTGTGTCCATTTAATTACTGTATCAAGCTCTTTACTGTGTCTTCATTCATTTGAATTGCACTCATGTTGAAATTTCAGTATTCGACATGCTGCGGTCGTATCATGCTGCGCTCGGCGTAGCCCTTTATTGTATAGTGTAAAGATTATGGAAAATGTCATCTTGCATATTTGAATATTTGATGTTGACAATTGCAACTTTATGATATGTCCAAAGTAGAAACTCAGACCTATTGATTTGTTTCGATTTTTCTTAACCTTATAATATATTTCAAGGCTGAAAAAGCAGACTTTTTTGGGCCGCACATCCGTGCCTATCTTACTCCCCCGTGATCATATATAATTCTGTCCATTAAATACTCATTCTCAAATTTATATTGCATATACGTTTCGCTTAATCAAAGTTCGAAGTAAACAAAATGAATTGGATATTGACATGTAAATTAAGTTAAATCAAAGACTAAATTAAACTACTTAAAGCAAATTAATGTTGCACAAATTACGCCAATCAAAGACAATCTAATTCGAAGTTATAGGCCATTTCAAAAAATCATTTGGCCCGCCCTTCGGTTTCGGAATTTAAATAAAATTAAACAGTTCCGGTTATCAACACAGCACGGCGAGTGTTGTTCATCCTGAACACAGTTCATAAAACTGTTCATATTTAGATTACAATTTCATTGTTTACTGTGGTTTACAGTGACACTGCACTAATTTTGTTATAATTAAAATATATTCAGGGTTTAAGGTGTCTGTAGGATATTATTTTCCTATTATAGAATTTTGTAAAAATTTTTGTGTAGAAACATAATTGTATTATTGTTCAAATTGTAAAATGAAATTTGGGGGTCACCGTGCATTTAAGCGCAAAATCTGAAATTGAAAATTTCAGGATTTTACATAGAAATGATAGGGAAAATGGTCATATGAGAGGATAGTTTGGAAAATCTATTATAGAATTTTTTTTCATACTTTGCCTGTGTTTAATTATCACTATGTAGTTTACAAATAAAAAATAAAAATAAAGGGTCACCGTTGAAATAAGAGAGAAAAATTGCAAAATGTAAATTTCTCTAGTGATATCTTTGTTAAAATATTTTATCAAATTATCTCCCTTGAACAGTTTCTGTGTTCTGTAAATCCAGCAACAGATTTAAAGGTAATGTGTTTTAGCTCACGTTTTTGCAACGAAAATGCTATAAAAATGATTAGGAATATAAATTTTAAATATATTTGAACTTTCTTTTCATTTTAAATAACTATTTTGTTAAATTTCTTAATGAATGAAACCTAAATGAACAATTATTATACAAAAATGGCGGAATAATACCACTGAGACACCTTAAGTTGTGTTTTATTAGCCAACCGTACGAGTGATAACAGGAAGCGAAGAGTGTTTGTACCCCCGTTTGAAAGGAGAGTTCAAATCAAGGAAAAGATAACAACACTTTTTGAAAAGGGCTTATGTAAATGAATATTGCGCAAGTAACGCCATTTTAGGACGGAACCGTATAAAATTATTAGGAAATTTATATTGCACGAATTACGGCCATTCAAAGACCTAAGGCAATAGCAAATTAAGTTTAGCAAATTAACATTCTTATTAATTTTGAAAACACCATAGAAAAAAGTCTGGAATCTTGGTTATTTGTTATATCCTATACATGTATTTACACGGATCTTATGGTGACTTTGAGTTGTTATTACTCCCCTTTGGGTCGTTGTCTCTTTGACACATTCCCCGTTTCCCTTCTTTTTTCTATTTAGTTATCTCAGTTATAACCTTTTTATTTAGAAATTATAAGCATATGAATATTTCACATTTATTTCAAAGAACAACGCCAAAAACTTAAAACTGATGGATATTGCGCGTGTCAGAGACCAAAGACAAACAAAGAAAATGAATATTGAGCCATTAAAGACCAAAGACAAACAAAATTAGCAAATAAATATTGCGCCATCCAAAGACCAATGACAAACAAAAATTAGCAAATGAATATCGCGCCGTTCAAAGACTATAGACAAACAAAATTAGCAAATGAATCAGTTTTGCGCCAGTCAAAGACCAAAGACAAAAATCTTTGAGCAAATGAATATTGTACCAGTCAAAGACCAAAGACAAAAACTTTTAGCAAATGAATTTTGCACTAGTCAAAGACCAAAGACAAAAACTTTTAGCAAATGAATTTTGCACCAGTCAAAGACCAAAGACAAACACTTTTAGCAAATGAATTTTGCACTAGTAAAAGGCCAAAGACAAAAACTTTTAGCAAATGAATTTTGCACTAGTCAAAGACCAAAGACAAAAACTTTTAGCAAATGAATTTTGCACTAGTCAAAGACCAAAGACAAAAGCTTTTAGCAAATGAATTTTGCGCCAGTCAAAGACCAAAAATAAAAATCTTTGAGCAAATGAAGTTTGCACCAGTCAAAGACCAAAGACAAAATTTTTTAGCAAATGAATTTTGCACCAGTCAAAGACTAAAGAAAAAAAATGTTGGCAAATGAATATTTCGCCAGTAAGAGACCAAAGTCAAAGACCAAAGACAAAAAAATTAACAAACGAATATTGCGCAAGTCAAAGACCAAAGATAAAAAACTTTTAGCAGATGATTACACCATTCAAAGACCAAAGTCAAAAAGGAAATACACCAGCGGATACAGCCTGAAAAAAAGGTTTTTCAAATGTGATTCACTTGTTATTTTTGACATTTTTTGTTATTTATTCTTAAATTCTGAATATTTTTTTCTGTACGAAATCCAAATTTTGCAAATTTCGCCCATAGAAGGATAAAAAGATTATTCATACAGTCTTTTGATCTAAATGCAGTTTGTTATTTTTTTTTTAATTCTTATTCATTATGTGAGAAGGCATCCGCGGATTCAGCCTCCATAAAGGGGGTTTCAATTGGGTTCCAGAAAAAGGGGTTCTAGTCGATTTTTTCCGTTTTTGGTCAAGTATTGTCTAAATTCTGCATGAAAAATTTAAAAAATCCAGGAAAAAAGGGGTTCCAACCCCGGACCCCCTGCTGGATCCGCCAATGGAAGGAATTTAACTTTAATATGGATTGAATATTACATTATTGATCCTGCTAACCGGGTGTATTTTTCGATGACTTTTTCATTATCAGACTCCTTTTTAATTATTTGATTATCATATTTTGTCACCCTCTGAACTTTGTACTTGTACTTTTTGTTATAAATTGAATTTATCTTCCATGTGCTAAATAAATAAATAAATAAATAAATAAATAAAATTATTTAATCACCATATTGTGTCACCCTCTGAACTTTGTACTTGTACTTATTGTTATAAATTGATCTCTATTTCACATGTGTGTAGATAAATAAATAAATAAATAAATAAATAAATAAATAAATAAATAAAATACAATAAAATAAAACAAGATAAAATAAAATTTAATAAAATAAAACAACATGAAATAAAATAAATAAATATTTCATTTTAACCTGTCTTATGTTTATAATTACATTTGTATGGTAATTAGTTTTATTTGCTGATTAAGGTCCTAACAACTTAAAGTTGCAGTGGTTGATAATTAGCTTTTTGGTCGATCTTTTGTAAACAACGTTGTTATAATTCACTTCGTCTAAATACCTCGTAAAAGTTTCCTTTAACTCAGATTTTGTACAAAACGACTAACCTTTTGTCACATTCCTCAACTTTTAGCAAACAATAAATCAGTTACATGGTTGTAACAAAGTGGGTGGTACTGTTGATCATATCCGACCAATCAAAAAAGATTTTTCTTAACTGCTTTTACCGATTGAGTTGTCAATATGTCAAATTATCCGCCCTGAATCAATGAAATGACACATTTTAATTTTTTCGACAAATCCTGTGGGACCTGTACAATTGGTCTTGTGTGAAAACGGTGTTTTACGGATAAATCGTCCAAAAGTGACACTTCAAAAAGTATCAGGTTTCAAATTATAGTTTAAACGTTTAGAACTAATTCATATTGACATTTTTTTATTTACATAATTGCTGTATAAATATACAAACATCTATGTGTAAATCGCTGGGTACATAAGGATGGCAGAGTTCCGGGATAATTCTGTAAGGTTTGACCACTCGGAAAAATCAGACAATGTACATAAAGAGACTTATGATTACAGTTTAAAACATAAACAAAGTGTTTCGGATGAAGTTATATCTGATGATGATTCGTATTATATTACGGACAACCCTTCCAGTAGAAATGAAAGAAAAGACAACGGACAGATAGAGGGAAGTCGAGAACACCTAGAAGTTTTATGTGATGACAGAGAGTCGGGAGACAGAGGTAAGACTTTTTTAAGAAAATGATAATTATTGCAGAAGAAAACATATATGGCGACTTCAAGATAAAGAACAACAATAAAAGCGTTGTTCCATTGCTTAACATGTATTTGTAGAGATTTTGTCTCATGTGCATTTACTACATATCCTTATATTGATTGTTTTATTGCAGGTAACCCACTTTTAAGAAAAGTACGATTTCACTATTAAGACAAGTACCTACTTAAACAGATTAAGGGGGAACCTGCTGTAATGGTCACTATTAAAAGCAAGAAAATTTCACTCTGGGGAATTTGTACAAATTTACATAGTTCTCTTTGCAATGAACGAAAATGTGGTGACTAGTATAAGGCGTGTTTTTGGAACACCTTTCTAGCATGTTAATTAGTTGACCATTTAAGATATTTGACCATATAAATATTTTTCGTAGTGAAAAAGTTACATTTTTTTCAAAGATTTTTCTACACAAATCCTTGCACTTTTGAATAAAAATGTATCATTTCCGATTTTAACAATTTTTTTATTTCATTTAGTTGATTTAGGTGTAAATAATTTTGTAGGTTTTTAATTGATTAATACAACAAGACTTTAAAATGAAGAAGAACATTAACAGTTAATGTTCCTGTTTTAACCGAAATTGGGAGTAAGTATGTTCCGAATTTGTCCCCCCCCCTCCTCAGTGCAAATGACTTTCTAATAAATAGAGCAGTTTGTGGAAAAATTATATAGAAATCTTAAGTATAAAGTAATACAAATGTGTTACGAATAAAATTTTAATTATTGATATTGTACATAGAATATCACTCAATAATGAAAAAATGCAACATTTTTCATATTAGATATTTCTTATTTGTTCCTTTCCAAAAGATGACATTACAGATTTATCAGTCGAACTATTTGAATTTGTAAAAAGTTCGAAAATGCTTTTGAACAGACTTGAAAACATATTTGATAAACCACTGATCTTGATAATTTTATATGGTAAATAACATGATACATCACATTGGATATCAGAACTTTTAAAATATTTAAAACTTTTATGCATATATAATACAATATATGATAGAATCCAGTTGGAAGGGAAATTAGTGATTGTTTATTTTCAGTTTAGATATAGTTTTTAAGACTGAATTGTAAAATAAAAAGAGGAAATAACAGGAAACATCTACAATGGCTGAAAATTACAATTACATGCTACAATTTGTCAGTGAAAACACGTGAAAACTATTCTACAAATCTTAACAATGCAACTATGAAAAATGGTCACTGTGAATGTCATCTGTACATCAAAAATAAATCCCTTAAACACCAAAATCACGGGAAATTGTTTTACCAAATCCACACTGCAGTTGTGACTGAAGGGTATGAAAAATGAAAAAGAGGGAATAACAGGAAACATCTTAAAAGTCTTAAAAGTAAAAGTCTTAAACAAGTGGCCGATGATTAAGACAACGTACATACCCTAAAGAGGATGTTAAGAAATTGTTAAAATTGTAAAAAATTGTTACAATTATTATGATTTTGTGTTTATAGAAAGACATTAAGCAAATGATTTATTCGTCCTTTCCTATCCCTGAATTTCTTATCTAAATTACAGTGAAACATATATCCGATAGACAGCGAAAAAATATGTAGCAGTGAAGTGCTTAAGTTGCTAGATAGTTTTAGAGCTGGAGTTATAATCATAGATATTGTATTTTATATATACCCGGTAACAAATGGTTTGAAATCGGGAAAGGTTTTAATAAGATACTACAAAGGTTTTAATAAGATACTACCAAGCCTAACCAATTTTTGGGACTAGTCTTCGTATTAATTTTTAGAACTTCTTCGATTAGAAATACATGCAAGGAAATAAAACCTAGTACAACATCGAAGATGAAAGTTGCCAGTTTAAAAGTCAGTGTATTTAGGAAGGTAAATCACATTTAATGTTTTTAAGCACGAAAGTAGCGAACATATTGGTTTACTGTATAGAAAAAGGAAATAGATCTTTTAACACTTTTCTGGCGTTTTGGGACTTTGGTCAGACTTTTTCTGGTGTTTTGAGACTTTGGTCAGACTTTTTCTGGTGTTTTGGGACTTTGGTCAGACTTTCAGCCGAAGTGGAAGATCAAAAATAATTCACGTTCCAAGAAAACTTGTTTGTTTTCTTCCTTTGTTCTTCTTTAATTTATGAATCTATTTCTTTTTAACCCTGTGTAATATCTGAAACATTTACATGAAAAGGTTTTTTTTATCGATTTGTGTGTAACATCATGCGCACACCTAGTAATTTTTGGATTGTGTTATTAAGATACCTACCGGCAACACTCTTCGTGAACCAAGGATCCCCGTTAATCTCACAGATATATATGTATATGTATAAACTGACGTATCTGAAGTCCAGTGGTGGAAGAATAGAATATCACACCGGTGAGAATGCATGACGGAAAAATCTAAGACATCCGAGGGGAAGAATGTAAGTATTCTGACCGTGACTAGACCGAAGCTTGCCGAGACTCGAAGAATCTTACACGTGGGTGTTTGAGATTTGTTTTCGTTTTGTGCTCTCACCGGTGTTTGAAGTTACCCCCCTAGCATCAATAAATTCCCGCAAATCCCATTCGAAACAACACCGTTGACACCAATGAACTACCCCCTTATCTAACATCATAATGCACGAAACATGCATATCTAACATCATAATGCACGAAACATGCATATCTAACATCATAATGCACGAAACACGCATCCAAATCCAGAGCTTCTAGGTGAAAAAGATGTTGTAATTCATTACCTTAGCGGGGATCAAATATTTTACTGTCGCAAATATTCGTCTACGCTGTCGCATCGTTAGAAAACTCAATTTGCGACCGTAAAATCTACGGTTGTAAAATACAACATGGTGATCTCTTTAATACTAAGAATAAATTTAACATTGTCAAATATGTGACTCACAAAAACAGTGCGTCTTGTTAGCAAAACCCAATTAAAAAAATTAAGTCACCAACTAATTAATTACTGTTAATTAAAAGTCATTAATAAATTACATAGAATGTCGACATGAAGATTTATTACCATATTACAACTAGTAACAAGGAATTTGAATCATAATAGAAATATTTGTGTATTGAATTTAGTAATTAGTTATTACATGTTGGTTAAAGAGATCGTGATCACCGTTGAAGGGAAAACTTCAATTTTAAATCATGTCATAATGGGGAATTTTTTAGTCAAAAAGTTGGAGTAACCTCCCCTAGTATGATAAGGTTAGTGGTCATTTATATTTTCAAGTTTTCTTACGTAAAATTGCAAAATTCTCATATTGGAAGTTTCTGTGTGTTCGCGTCCATTACTTGTGCCCGATATTCATAGTATTTTTGTCAGAGTTTTTGGACTCCTCTGGTTTTATCCGTTTAAAAGCATGTATTTTTTCCCATCATCCATCTGTGTTTTTTCCCATAATTTCATTTGATACATTATTATAAGCAATTTGACAAAATTTTATCATATCCTATTATTTTGTGACATTTATTTATTGTGAAACAATTCTCAATGTTAGACCGATGAAAAAAAATCGTCCAGCGTAGCGAGACGCGAATTTTTTTAAGGGCAAACTTTGTCCCAAATCCCCATTTTACCCAAAAAAGAATATTCCGGATTTAGGTTCTGGCATACACCCATCACCCCCTCTAAATACGCGCCTGTCGACAAGGAAAATAATTCTGTATATTTTCTTGGTGAACAGATCCTATGTGTTACATCATTACAAAGGAAATATCGGAAGGGTTCAAAAGTTTTCAAATAAATAAATAAACAAATAAATAAATAAATAAATAAAATAATAAATAAGACAATAATAATAAATATAAATATAAATAACAGAGTAAATTAACAAATTCAAATTCAAATACTTTATTGTCATTAAACTAAATGTGTTTGTGACAAATACAAATTAATATAAACAATAAATAAATAAAGAATCTAGGATTTTCGGCATCCAAACGTGTCTCTTTAACAAGTGATTTTTCAGTTATGATTGTTGCATTACTTTTTCATGATCGATTTCAATGCAATCAATTGAAGGAAATTCCTTTGGCTCCCCCAAATCGTGGAAGTTAAGACATTTCACTGGACTTCGTTGAAAATGCAAGAACTGAAAGGAAACTTAAACACATATCATATGATTAAAGGCGATATTATAAATAAATCAATTGAAAAAAAAATCAAAACAAATATTGGCCACTATGCGAATGCATCTGTTAAGCTCTTGATAATGCTACAGAATCTGTGCAAGCATGAATAAAAATCAACAAAACAACGTTATTTGTTACCCTAAAAAATTCTTAAAGACTCGTTATGTTGGAAAAATTCTGGTAAAGCTCAAGCAAATTTATACACAGAAGAAATAGGCACCTAACAAAAAATACTTATTCATGATTGATGTTGTTGTCATACGAAATCTATTTAGAAGTATTTCATATGTTAGTTGGCTTGATATCATAGTCAACGGAAATTATGTCCTTAGCTAGCTGTCAGAAGCTGCGAGCATTTGTCAGGACAGAACGCGTGTGTATTGTCTTCATGTTTTATGTACTTCATTGTAAAGGTACACGTCTTGATAAGTTGGACTTTTTTCTAGTTTGATTTTTACTGCGAGTCTTTTTTGCATATTTATTTTTAGCCATTCACCACACATAGGGAAGGGTTTGGATCCAAGAAAACGAGTTTAACCCCACCGCTTTTTGCGTCTGTCCCAAGTCAGGAATATGTTGGTCATTGGCTTGTCCTTGTTTTCTTATAAAATTTTAGTTTCTTGATATTCGTGTTATTGGATGTGGTTTGTTTCCATTGATTTATTCACTTTTTAAGCTCAACTGGCTAAAGGCCATGTGAGTTTTTGCCATCACTTGGCGTCCGTCGTCCGTAAACTTTTCACATTTTGACTATCTCCCCTGAAACTACTGGACAAATTTTAACCAAACTTCACAGGAATGATGTATGGTAGGTCCTTCACAAAGATTGCCGAAATTTTCCGATCCGACAAAAACATGGCCGCCAGGGCCGAACATAGTTTTAACATTAGACCCTATGTGAAAATGCACACTGATTGGGCTATCTCTTCTGAATCAACAAAACAAAACTGAACCAAACTTTACAGGAATGATGTATGGAAGGTCTTTTACTTAGATTACCGAAATTTTTATGATTGGCCAAAAAACATGGCCGCCAGCGCAGAACATAGTTTAACACGGGACCATATGGGAAAAGCATATATTTGCTATATCCTCTGAAGCTAGTTAAGCAAATTGAACCAAACTTTACAAGAAAGGTGTATGGAAGGTCCTTCACATAGATTGCCGAAAACATGGCCGCCATCACAGAACATACTTTAACATTAGACCCTATGATAAAACACATTTTCATTTTCTCCTCTGATACTACTGAAGCAAATTCAACCAATCTTTACAGGAATGATGTACGGAAGGTACTTTACAAAAATGCTCATTTCATTTCGATCCGATAAAAAACATGGCTTCCAGTGCAGAACAAATTTTTACAATTTAGCCAGGTATGAGATAACCGTCCTTTTAATCATCATCTCTGAAAACTAGTCAAATTTAGCTATATCTATAGAAAGTATTCATTTCAATAGGGTCAGACAAAAAACGTGGATGCTAATGGAGAACATAGCTAAACATTTGACCCCATTGGTAAAAAACATCCTTTTTGGTCATGCATGGCCTAGAAGCATTTTGTCAGGTGAACGATATAGGCTCAGTCTTTGAGCCTCTGGTTTACTTTTATAGGCCATTTAGGGCTTACTATATGGTGTTAGGTTCCTCATTGTGTTGAAGACTGTACGGTGACATTTAGATGCTTTGTTTTGGTCGTTTTGACCCGGAAATGGGATGTTGTCTCCTTGACATTTACCTTCTTTTTTCATATTTACTACCGTTCTCTTGAATACAATAGAGTAGTCTCCCTTCAAACTAGATATTTCAAGTAGATATGTGATACACTCATCGTTTGTAAGTCAGACAACCCGTCTCAGATTTCTGACTAATAACTTTTAATCCAAATTATCTACCGTCTACACTATCGACCAAGATCGTTAAAAGAGTCTAAACAATAGATGCGATTCCGATAAACGAATTATTACTGTTAAAAATCAATAATGTTTACTACGACAGTAATAATGACTTTTTCAACAATCACATATAATGTTTTGACTATCATAATGATCTCGTCGATTCGCATTTGGTCGACAGCGATCTATATAAATTTGGTTACTATTATACAGAGGAGAAAATTTTCTGGAGTTGTATGCGTCTTAAAACTTTAATTGCATGTTGCAAAAAAAAAAGATTTTTATACGACCGCAAAAAATTTGAGGTCGTATAATGGTATGGCGCTGTCGTCGTCGTTGTCTGGCGTCGTCGTCTGTAGACACTTTTGTATTTGGTCAATAACTTAAGTTCCAGTTGACCAATCTTTATGAAATTTTACCACAATGTTCCTTGGCATAAAAAGAAGGTTTGGGTGAGTTTTGATTATTTTGCCCCCCCCTCGTTTTTAAAAAAGGGGCCAAAAAGGGCAAAATTGGGTGTTTTCACATATTTGGCTGTAGAATATTTATTAGTTATTGGATTTTGATGGGGTTTCTTTCTGTGTGTTCTTAATTAAATTTTCTATCAGTGGTATGTCAACGGATTTTACGTGGCATGTACCGTTCACGAGATAAAAAAATCGCCCCAAAAGGGGCGATTTTCAAAAATTTCATTTTTTTAATTTTTAGTCCGTTTTCAATGCAGGTTTTTTGCAATAGACTCCATTTGAAAAGAAACAATACATAGAGCTGCACCATCAGATTTTTGACAAATTGTTTCTTTTACGAGCTATGGGGGCCAAATAGGGACAAAATTGCAAATTTGCAGATTACGTAAAATTTTTATTTTTCATCAGATTTCGATGGGATTTTTTCTTTGAATTCCTCTTGATATAAGCTTTCAGTTTTATGTCAATCGATTTGGCATAGCTCTTACTGTTTCCGAGCAACAAGGGGTCAAAGGGGCCAAAATTGCAATTTTTCTGAATATTTCGAATCTTTATTTTTTATTGGATTTCGATGGATATTTTTTCTTTGGATCACTTGTTCAAGCCCCTTATTGTGTCCAATTGATTACGGTATCAAGATTTTTACTGTATCCTCGTTCATTTTGAATTACACTTGTTTAAATTTCAGTGTTCGACATGCTGCGGTCGTATGCTGCACGCGGCGTAGCCCTTTATTTAACATTTAAGTCGTGTTCTGTGCTACAGAGAATTTGTGAAAAATATGAAGAGTAACCTACTTATTCGTTCTCTGTCTGTAAAATTTGCAAGATAAAAAAAGTCCGACAAAAAATTATATCAGCACTTTAAGGGTTAAACGATAGATGTTTTAAAAATTGATGATCCGTTTGTGAATTAAATTGATGAGACCCTTTCAGTAGCTGTGTTATATAGTGAAAGGAATGACACCTATTTATCCTTTATAATAATTAAGACAATCAGGATGTAATTAAAACATAAGTTCACTAATTTCAAAGTGTAGTTTTTTACAGAAAGCATTCCGAATACATCACTATTTGTATGATCAACAATGCATGGGAAATAGATAGGTGAAAATGCACAGCGAAACACACGTGGAACAAAGTGCATTAAAGTGATTTCAAAGTGTTTAAAATAAAACAGATAATTTGTTTAATCTGTAATAATAAATAACGTTGATACATATGAATCAGAACTTAAATTTTCTTTCCGTCAGATCTAGACATTCCGAAATACGTAGTTTTATTTTAGCTATTTCCCCGTAAATTAATGAAGCGCAAAAATAAAACTGTCGCAAATATTTTGATGGAAATGCCAATTGGGTGGTTTGGTAGCTCGACAGACAACTACAAATTCAATACTACGCGAAATATTCTTTTTAACAAAAAAAAAAGAAAAAAAAGAAAGAAAGAAAGAAAAAAAAGAAAGAAAGACGATGCCAAAAATTCCCCGGTTTAAAGTAGTCGGACTAATGGACGATCTTACTTGATATACGTCCATTATTCAAGGCCATAAATTATGAGAAGGAATTTAAGTTGTAGCTGCACTTGATGTTCATCAGTGGCTATACTTACTTCCCTGTTTTTGCCATTTCGAACGGCAATTTCCTGTTTACCGACCGCAGTCATTTTTTATTTTTAGGTGCTGAATGCCGAGAACAGGGTATCACTAGTGAGAGCAAGTATTTTCATGAAAAATCAAGGATAAAGTATGAAATTCGAGACCTGTATAGCGGAAATGGCCGAATAGCTACGATTGATCCGAGACAACTGTATTATTTGGATTACGCCCCGATATTGATTTTTACAATAGATGATTTGCCAATTAATTAAGGTCCATGCAAGTTCTAGTCAAATTTTGTGTTTTTTGGTCAAACCTTGAAAGGGAAATTACTCTTACACCGGACAAACAAACATTAAACATGCACACTTGTTTTAAAGTACGGTCTTCGTGCTTAGCCATCCTGGACAAAGTAGTGCCCTACACAATATTTATGATATTCTGCAGTAAGTTAGCATATTTTCGATTTTTTAATACTTTCCTACTCAATGAGAAGACAGTTCAAGTTAATACAGTTGTTTATTTTTTTTTNTAAAGGTCCTTAACAAAGATTGCTCATTTTGTTCTGATCCAATAAAAAACATGGCTGCCAGCAAGGAACATAGTTTATTTTGGCCCTATGGGAAATTCACATAAAAAACATGGCCACCATGCAGAACATCGAAACCCCTGCTTCAGCATTTTGTCAGGTGAGCGATACAGGCTCAGTGTCTGAGCCTCTAGTTTATTTTTAGGTGCTGAATGCCGAGAACAGGGTATCACTAGTGAGAGCAAGTATTTTCATGAAAAATCAAGGATAAAGTATGAAATTCGAGACCACTCGTGACTTCAGTGTAGCGGAAATGGCCGAATAGCTACGATTGATCCGAGACAACTGTATTATTTGGATTACGCCCCGATATTGATTGAAATTGCCAATTAATTAAGGTCTATGCAAGTTCTAGTCAAATTTTGTGTTTTTTGGTCAAACCTTGAAAGGGAAATTACTCTTACACCGGACAAACAAACATTAAACATGCACACTTGTTTTAAAGTACGGTCTTCGTGCTTAGCCATCCTGGACAAAGTAGTGCCCTACACAATATTTATGATATTCTGCAGTAAGTTAGCATATTTTCGATTTTTTAATACTTTCCTACTCAATGAGAAGACAGTTCAAGTTAATACAGTTGTTTATTTTTTTTTTACTTGAAACAAGTAGCACTTTAAAGAATGGTAAGTTCTATTGGGGATTGGGGTTTGAATTATGTTGCCGGCTAAACGTCTGCTAAAGATTAAACTATCATTACGTTTAATTAAAAATGTTTTATTTTTTGGTTGTTTTTCACAAGCAGGGAACCATTCTGTCCCCTTGAGATTTTTCAAAAAGTTACCTAACTTTTGGGTTTCGCTAAATTCATTCTGTTGATCGCAGAACTGGCAAATGGTCTATTCATACAGTAGTATAATCAACAATTTTTTAGAGATTGAATAATATTTTTTTTCAATTTAGGTGCTTTTTCATCAATTGTTTATCCTTATTTGTTATTTATTTTCAGATTCTTTGACAGATGATTCACAAGTAAGACGATACAGAACAGCTTTTACCAGAGAACAGATAGGTCGTCTCGAAAAAGAATTTTACAAAGAAAATTATGTCTCAAGACCCCGACGTTGTGAACTAGCGAAATCTCTAAACCTTCCTGAAAACACAATTAAAGTGAGTATAGAGCTAGCACAATTATCGTTTTCCCTTAACGTACACTGTTCCAGAACAAGCATACTTTTCCCTTGATTCCACTTTAGAATGAGTATAACTTCCCCAATGTCACAACTCCAGAATCAGCAAATCCTTTTTCCAGTGACCCGATGTAGAATAAGCATATTTGACCATGGCAACACAGAAGAACAAGTTAAGCTATCACCTTAATTAACACAGCTGCAGAACAATCATAGCTTTTCCCCTTAACACTGCTGCAATACAAACATAGATTTACCCTTAGCAGTGCGTTTTCCGCACGATACTGATCCAGAAAAGCTAACCTTTCACACGTGAATCGTTAAGAACAATCATATCATATGCCCTTAGAATCGTTCCGGAACAAGTATAGCTTTCCCTTTAACATTGCTGCAGAACTAGCAGGGTACTATTTAAACACTCTCCTGCTTGCCTGCGGCAAGTAAAATCTGTGCAGGGGAAGTTACATTTGGGCTGACTTGTCCGTTTGGCAACTTGAAATTTTATTTATCTTCCTTTCTAAATGTGGAAGGGCAAGTTGATTTTTGGAAGGGAAAGTTATATTTATATTATTTGGTGACTTGACCGAAGTGCAAGTTGACAATTTATTTCTAAATTAACCCCTGACAAGCATAATTTTCCGTATAGATACCACTAAAGAACAAACATAGCTTTTCACAATTAAACCGCTACAGAACAAACAAATGTTCTTTTAACACTGCAGTAGAACAAGTATAGCTTCCCCCTTAACACTACTGCAGATCAAACTCATAGTTTTCCCCCTAAACACTGCTGCAGACCAGACATAGCTTTCCCGTAAACACTGCTGCAGAACAAATATAGCTTTCCCCGTTAACACTGCTGCATAACAAATATAGCTTTTGAACTTAACAATGCTGCGGAACAACATTACCTCCCCCTTCCGCTTAACACTGCTGCAGAATAAACTTAGCTTTCCCCCTTAACACTGCTACACAACAAGCATAGCTTTACCTTAACACTGCCGCAAAACAAGCATAACTTCCCCCTTGAACACTATTGCATAACAAGTATAGCGTTCCCTCTTAACACTGCTGCAAAATAAGCATAACTTCCCCCTTGAACACTACTGCATAACAAGTATAGCGTTCCCTCTTAACACTGCTGCAGAACAAGCATAGCTTTCCAACTTAACACTGCTACAGAACAATATTACTCCCCCTTCCCCTTAGCACTGCTGTAGAACAAACATAGCTTTTCAACTTAACATTGTTGCATAACAACAAGCATAGCGTTGCCCCTTAACACTGCTGCGTAACAAGCATAGCTTTTCAACTTACCACTGCTGCGGAACATTCCCCTTTCCCTTTCCCCTTAACACTGCTGAATAACTAGCATAGCCTTCCCCTTAACACTGTTGCATAGCAAGCATAGCTTTCCCCATGAACACTGCTGCATAACAAGCATACCTTTCTCCCTTAACACTGCTGCATAACAAGCATACCTTTCTCCCTTAACACGGCTACAGAACAAGCATAGCTTTTTCCCGGAACACTGCTGTAGAAAAAGCATAGCGCCCCTGAACACTGCTGCAGAACAAACATAGCTTTTCAACTTAACACTGCTGCAGATCAAACATAGCTTTTCAACTTAACACTGCTGCAGATCAAGTATAGCTTTCCCCCGGAACACTGCTACAGAAAAAGCATAGCTCCCCCTGAACAATGCTTCGGAACAGCGTTACTTTCCTATTAACACTTCTGTAGAACAAGCATAGCTTGTCTCATGACACTATTCCAGGAGAAGCATAACTTGGTTCGAATGAAACCGCTGTAGAACAAGCATAGCTTGTCTCATGACACTATTCCAGGAGAAGCATAACTTGGTTCGAATGAAACCGCTGCAGAACAAGTATAGCTTGTCTCATGACACTATTCCAGGAGAAGCATAACTTTGTTCGAATGAAACCGCTGCAGAACAAGTATAGCCTTTCCCCTCTCAAACGGTTCCAGAACAAGCTTAGCTTTTCTC
>MJUU01039878.1:48373-82822 GCA_002080025.1 Modiolus philippinarum
CCCCCCCCCCCCCCCCCCTTTCAGGTTAAATGGTCGGACCCTTATTTTGTTTTTATTATATCCCCGCTTAAGCGAGCGGTATGTGACCGAGACTCGTTGCTCTGAGACTGAGACTCATGCAATCTTAAATAAGCAACAAGGACTTAACCAAGGTGTCACAGTCAATGATTTTTTTTCCTTTAATATCCAAATTTTCTTTATATACTTCGCTACTGTGTGGTATGAAAGTTATTTTTATTGTCCATCTGAAATCTGACACAAAAGAATTATTGCATGTCAACTAGGAGTGATATTTTCATCATTAACAAATAAGTACACAATTATGTAAGTGTCTTTGTACCATTATGTGGCAGATAGTACACGATGAATTATTAGGTCAAGTAAAATGTTACTGTTATTTTGTATCCGTTTTAAAACATTTGGATAAAATTACATATAAATGAACATTGCAAGCAATTCTTTATTTGTGTTGTTCTTCTAGGATTTCATTTCAAAAGTTACTGTGGTTAACTATCACTTCCAAAAAAATCAAACAAGGTTGTGTGAATAATGAATGATTTGGATCGATTTGCAAACTTCTATATATGTATTAATTTGTTAACTTACAAAATATTTATAAAGTGAATATCAAAACATGGAACAAGATTTATATATATACACGACAAACCGAGGGTGCAGTTTTGCACAGGGACTATACATTATAATGTAATGTATAGTCCCTGTTTTGCATTAATAAACCTTTAGTTATAAATTAAAATAGATCACGACAAATAAACAAGTTGACGGGAGCAGTCGTATTTTTGGGGTTTCGATGTTCGCTGGTATTTTGCTTTGTTGGCCTGATATTATCATGGGGATGGCTTCAATGGATGGTCCTTGTCCCGAAATCTAGTCACAATTTTTTCTCTCAGTTATCCTGTTAGACGAGCAGAGCCCCTCAAAGGGGCGCATTTCTTCAGTGAACGGGTCCATTCCAGCCATTCCCTTCCACGCTAGACGTCCTTTCCCGTTTTCACGTGACTTTATTGCAATTACACCGCTTCTATGCAGTTTATTTCAAAATTCCAATCTCGTCTCCCGCTCAAACCCCATTGAGACCCAATAAGTGAATGTTCACTATTTATGACAGTGTTTGATATGTCAGCATTATGATACTTATATAAACTTTCATCAATTTCATTAGAAAATTGTTTTGGTGATTCTGTTATATGTGTAGACCATTTCATGGCCATGGTCCTAGAAAAGACACCAACTAACAAAATTGACATCAAGAATAGACCATTTGCCAATTAAAACGGAGTTACCGAATACGACTTTGTGTTTTACTTACTTGTGCAAAGGAAAGTAACTCTAGATCTGGCAATCTTGGGGATATCTAACACGACCTAATCAAAATGTAAAAATTATATTTTCTCTTGACCTGTATAGTTTCAAAACTTCATCTGCAGGTGAACTTTATCAAACTGAATGACCTTTTAATACGAGACTTTGGAGTCGTGTTCATTTCGGAAAGAAATCTATTATACGAAAAAAAAATGAATACATCAATAATACTTTGAGAGGAAATTACTAATATTAATGAACACTGTTGAGCTATAAGGGTGGTTTATATTGAATCTGTTATAGCGCTTTATGTTAATTGTCTTAAGTCATTCAAAATTTAGTTAAACAATTGTCATGTAGGAATAATTATAAGTATACACTTCAATTTCATAAATATTTTGTTTTTGTGTGATATATATTTGTTTCAATAGGTCAAAAATCCAGTCACTCCGTCTTACTGGTATCTTGGGCGATTGTTTCCGCCTTCAATCACACAAGAGTTCCTATCTCGAAAGTCCCGTATTCGTTTTGCTTATATCTGAATAGATTGCATATGCCATGACGACGATTTATAAGGGTTTCTGTAACTCGAATAATTCTATCCCTCTTTGTATCCGATTTTCTCCCTCTTCGAGCGATCGTAGTGAGTGAAATATAACGACTTAATCATTCTTGTTTACTGTTAGGGTTTCTTCGGTGAATTTCACATGTCCGGTGTCACGTGGCCTGCAGTGTGGAAATTTTAAAGAACGGAAACAAAGTCTGCAGATTCAAACTTTGCGTTTCACGGTTAGATTGAAATGATTCAAGGGAACCAAATATAATTATCTGGACAATACTTGTAGAATTATTTTGTATCAATTTTAAACGACATTTCATTTAAAGTAAAAGCAAAATTATATTGATTTAAAATATGTTCATTTAAATATTACAAAACATTTTTAGACCGATATATCAATAAAACGATTTTCCTAATTTGTATTTATTTCGTGAAATGACAAATTTGACATTAAATATCTCTTTAATTAACTTAAAAACAATTACATGCTATCAAAATCAAAAGAGTAATTATCAATTTATATAAAAAAAGCATAAGGAAGAAGGGAAATTAGTGTAAGAGAAACAAGGATATGTTACGTTAGAATTTTTACGTGTATTACAAGATTTCTAATATCGACTTCACAATATTAAACAAGAGGGGGTCTGTTAGGGTGGGTCCAAATACCCCATATCGAAGTAATAGAAAAAAGAAGGGAAACGGAGAATGTGTCAAAGAGACAACGACCCAAAGGGGAGTAGGTCTGGATGAAAATATATCTTTGAAAATTGAAGATATCCCAATATTTATGGAAATATCCCATATCTCATAGTCAAAATATCCCCTATCCCAGACAGTTTTGTCTGACATATCCCATATACCATTAATAAAAGTCGTAAATATACCAATATTCCATAAACAAGCCCCACACGACAGAACTTCTTTTCGTGTAAATGGATGGTCTAAAAATTCTGAATGCAACTAGAGCATACTTGAAGTTCTTATGAGGGGGAGACTTTTTCTGTATGGTGTTTTGGGCATTTTCGGCTGGTTGTTAAATGTTTTTGGTGGAATAAATCAGTTGTTAACTGTTTTGGACCATTTGATGTTCTCTGTTCTGTTAATTTTGTAAAACAGTTAAAGGAAATAAAAACGGCTGTTGATCATAAATAAAAATTATCACTTGTTTTGTAAATGACTGTTAACTATTTTGATTGTTAGTCTGTTAGTGAACGCTTTCTTGCCCCCCCCTCTTTTATTCATGATATCCAGTGGAAAACTTTGTCGAGAGTTCTGCAAATAAATTCACACTAATGTCAATCGACTTTCTTCACAAAATTAGTCAATTTAAAAGTAAATAAATATAATTTGAAGAAAAAAATGCACTTTCTAATTAGATTTTTATATACCCATATCCACAGAAATGTACTTATACATATTTAGCACTAAAATGTTTCATTTCATTAATCGTATCCATTTATTAAATAAAATATGATTAAAAAAGATACTTTGTTATCATTTAGTTAACGAGACTTATATTTCAATTCGGACAACTCCATGTTTCATAATATCAACAAATTGGTTAGGCAATCCAATTGCTTACAAACAATTTAATTTGAATCGCTGTGTTTGCTTCGCCGTTAAATAACAGATAACAATACCATCTTGTTTTATCCCAGGGGACGTAATCAGCTATTTACTCCAATGAAGTGTTAATTGAATTAAGCGTTTAATGTCGTAGATGAGCTATTTATCTCGGGTTTTCATCATTTAATGATGAGATAGCCAGACAAATTTATTACATCAATGATGCACGAAAGTGACCAATAATTGATCTAAATACCACCAGTCATGCAAGTAGAATAAATTATTGAAAGTTGTAACTTGTATCGGCTTTGTTTACCGGTTATTTTCGTGACGTCGTTCGAGTAGCCGTGACGACACGTATATAAGTAATAAGTGTTAATTTATTGGGGTTTTGTGTATAGGAGACAAATGCAAAGCCCAAGACCCATTTATTCATTTTATATAAAGAAAATTTAATTCCAAAGCGTGTTTGGCCAATCATACCACCTTTATTAAATTTTGCAGTTTTTCTCGTGCAACATCTATTTCTTGGCTTTCAAATTTGTTTACAGGCCATGTCTCATGGTGACGTTTCGTCAAGGAAGGAGATGACTTAATTTTTTCATCTCTGGTTTATAAACATAATATGTGAATCTTCCTGTCATTTATTCTATTGTGCAATGATTCTCTGGATGATAGTCCGAAAATTTGTACACTCTTTAATGATGGATCCCGGGTACTTCATGCTTAGCCCAACTTTTTAAAACCGGTGCAGATTTATTTGTTTGTCGTAAATAGCTCGGTTGTAACACTGACAACAGCGTATTCCATGTACTTTCCATTTATTTAAATCTTAACAATACAAATTATGCAGCTGCAGGGTCGTGCACTTTTACAAGGTATATCATTTGTCGTCGTTACTGCACAGCTATAATTTATGTATTTTGCGAAATAAAATGTAATAAAACGCAATGACTATTAACCCTTGCACACGTTGATGACACATTTTACGTCTGAAATTTCAACTGCTTTTGACATGTTTTTATAGTTTTGAATGTATTTATACCGTTATTTATTGCATATTGCATGCGTTGAAGGATATCAGCTACGCCGAAATCAGAGCTTTTATAAAATTTTCGATAATTCTGGTACATAGGCAAGTAATGTGCAAACTGTAAAATCAAAAAGGCAGGCATTAGAAGTAGGCCAATACTGAAACTTTGTACTCTTGAATAGACATGCATACATGCAATTGCTGGCGGTGAACTCAGATTCTTGACAATGCGGGCAATTCGTACTGAGATGTCATTGAAGGTAACAAACTTCTAAATGGCCACATTATGAGACTGAACACATGAAGTTTTACGTTTTCTTGAGATTATGTCAAGTGAATGTTTTAATTAATATAAATCCATGTATAAAGTTTTTGTATATTTTTAGGCAACATCCACTAAAGTCCGTCTTCCCGGTTTATGTTTTCATTTTCAGTTCATTTGATTCCTAGAAAAAGTCGTTCTCAGAACCGGAAAGACGTCGATTTACAAATGTAACCTTTATCGCTTAAACCCTTATGTTGTCAATTTTTTTGTCTTTGTCAAACCCGTCAAATCTGTTACAGGTAGAGACAGAAAAAGACAACCATCCGAAAAACAATTGTGTCCTTTGATTTCATTGGCTTACATACAAACTCTTTATGGCTGATCGTTTTGCTTTTCATGAACGTTTTATCACTTCCAGTTGTATCCAAGATAAATAACTGACATTGTATGGACTTACACTGATGAGTCTGTCTAAAATAAGACGAATCTTACGGATAAATAGAGGCAGTTAAAGACAAACATCCGAAAAATGAATTGTGTCCCCTTGGTTTCATTGGCTAACAAACAAATTGATACTTTCAGATTCGTTTAATAATAATATCATTGATTTACTCCCGATGGACAAAGGGCAAAGTGTAGTACGACACTGTTATAATAGACTTATTTATCAATGCTGTCCCTGTCCTGGCGCGGATCAAGGCAATTAGGGACCGACCATTTAACTTGAAGGGGGGGCTATGGTTTTTTGTCTCGCCCGCGACGAAAGTCGCGAAAGCGAGACATATGCGTGCAAAGTATGACGACGGCGACGGCGACGGCGTTAACTTTTACTAAATGCAGGATATTTTGAAAACCCTTTGATGTAGGAACATCATATTTGGTCCAGTGGTAGTACTAATCAAGTGCTACCTGACGGACATAACGTTATGTAACCTTGACCTCAATTTCACGGTCTAGTGGCCACGTTAAGTTTTTCTGCTTAAGTCCATTTCTCAATAACTAGAAGTGGTAGGTTGATAATGTTTGCTATATAGGTTGGTCTTGGGTAGTACATGTCAGTCTGGCAGGTGACTTTTGTTCTTGACCTCAATTTCACGGTCTAGTGGCCACGTTAAGTTTTTCTGCTTAAGTCCATTTCTCAATAACTAGAAGTGGTAGGTTGATAATATTTGGTATGTAGGCTGATCTTGGGTAGTACATTTATGTACATGTCAGTTCGGCACTTGACTTTTGTCCTTGACTTCAATTTCACGGTCTAGTGGCCATGTTAAGTTTTTCTGCTTAAGTCCATATCTCAATACCTAGAAGTGGTAGGTTGATAATATTTGGTATGTAGGTTGGTCTTGGGTAGTACATGTCAGTCTGGCAGGTGACTTTTGTCCTTGACCTCAATTTCACGGTCTAGTGAGCATGTTCACTTTTCTGATTAGTTCACTTAGATTTCACATCAATTTAGAGGCCAGCAGGGACGGGCGAGACATCTTTTAGGGTCATCACTTGTTTCTAAAAAGTATTTTGGAGCTCATTTTATGTGAAAAAAATATTTTGGCTGCCAAAATGATGAAAAAAAATTTTCTGAAGGAGGCTTTCTGCCTGAAAAAATAATGTTAAATTTGAAAAAAAAAATATTTTGTTGATACACGTGAAAAAAATAAACAATTTGTTTCGCGCAAAGCGCTAAAAAAATTTTCTGACCAGAAAAAAAACCATAACCCCCCCCCCCTTCAGGTTAAATGGTCGGTCCCTTAGAAAAGGTGGGTTCCAATCGGAAATGAAAAGAAATTTCGCCAAGCGGAGCGAGGCGCGAACATTTTTGGGGGCATTTCTTAATAAAACATCAGAATATTCATTAAAGATACATGATTGTCCAGAAAAAGGGGGTTCCAACCCTCGGAACCCCATCTGGATCCGCCAATGCTGTCTTTACGACACTGTTATAATAGACTCATCAATGCTGTCCCTGTCCTAGCGCGGATCCAGGCAATTAGAAAAGGTGGGTTCCAATCGGAAATGAAAAGAAATTTCGCCAAGCGGAGCGAGGCGCGAACATTTTTGGGGGCATTTCTTAATAAAACATCAGGATATTCATTAAAGATACATGATTGTCCAGAAAAAAGGGGGGTTCCAACCCCCGGAACCCCATCTGGATCCGCCAATGCTGTCTTACAAAAAACAATTTTCTTTATTTCTCAGTCAAGGGACCTTACTACGTTGTGGTGTGTTTCGCTATAGGGACGTGTCAAATCTGTTACTACCATGCTTTATTTGAAATTTATAGTTTTATTTATTTTGACATTGTGACATCATACAACTAGAATTTCAACTTTTCCGATTTGTCTTTATATGTCCCTTGAGCGAAAATGAGCGTGCTAGGAGGCAGCACTGATTTAGTCTTGCAGCAAACCAGTTTGCACCCCCTCACCTTCGATTTTTTAAAAAGTTACCTATCTTTGTGTTTTGCTGAATTCATTTAAACAATTTTCATATTGGCAAATTTGGCTAGCTCTTCAAGAGACGAAATCCACAGACCCACGACATACTGGTTACCGATCCATTCGGTGGAGGAAAGGAAGGATAGAATATTTCCTATTTTGAACTTAGACTATTTTTCTTTTCGGTAAATACCAGAATATTTGGAATATATTTTTCTGAAAAAAAATGTGCTTTCCGCGACTGAAAACAGTAGATTTTACTGACGTCGCTTATTGCGACTGGAAACAAAAGAATTTTTATTTAAGAAATAAAACATGGCCGCCATACTATATTGTCATTATAACATGGGCTTGAGTTGTTTTTGCAAATATTTTATCCCGAGCGTTAGCGAGGGATAAAATATGCTAAAACAACGAAAGCCCATGTTATAATGACAATATAGTATTTGACGGGTATGATTTATTTCGATTCTAATATGGAAATTTCACCCATTTTATATCCGAAGCGAGCGGCGACTATCTAATGGTTCCGTGATATTTTGATTTTGATAAACAAACTCGCTGACAAAAAAACTTTCCACAAATACAATAAAAACTTACTTTTGTTTGATTTAATTGCTATTTTAACTGTAGAAAATGCCTCAAGTCCTCTTAATCTCCATTCAAACTTTCCAACCAACGCTGCTTACGAACCGGACATTACGATTTTATTTGTGACGTCACAAGTAGGAAAATTAAAGTTTGTCCCGAACATTACCTTTTCAAGTAGAAAAAATTCCATAATGAATTTCGGAAACAAATTTNATTAAAATTTGTTAGTGGATGGTAGATTTTGACAGTTAAAATGTAAGAAATAGATTCAAAATATGCAACAGAAACTATGCATCTTTTGCGCATGTGCTAAGAGTGTTATATTGGTATTATAACATGTCTCGATTTACAAAGCTAATACAGGAAGCCATATTAGAATTGACAATCAACTGACGTCGCTTGTTTAAAATCGAACAGCAAACCAGTGCGTCTGGCTGGCGAGTTCCTTGGCTCTCAAAAAATAAAATAAAAAAATAGTAGTCCCCTATAGTCGAAGGCCATAAGGCCGAAACGCTGGGCAGTCTTCCCTTCTTTTCATTTTTGTCATTTTTATGTGTTTTTTTTAATTTGTACATTTTTGTGTTTTTACTTTTAAATCGTGGCCAACTATACAATTGTATTTTGTTCCAAAATAAATAAATAAACGAAATCAGGGTCGGAAATATGAGAAAAAGGTTTATTTGCAAATTGTCTGTGAAAACAATCTTTGCTCAAATTTCTTTTTCACGGACATTTACATTCATTTTTCTGTTTCAAGAAATTTTGCAGGAGAAATTGGGCCAGAGAAAGCATGTGAAAGCAACCATTGTTTCCTAAGTGTAGACTCGGACATGTTAACATTTGAATACATACCAACTTACAGAAAGGGAACGTTTTGTACCCATTAACCGGTTAGTTAACATTACTGCTGACTTTTGCTAGTGCCGGTACCAAGTCCGGCTATACCCACTTCCTATCGTTGTGCATGTTTGTCTTTTTTGTGTTTTCCTTGTGTAATTCCCTGGAAGATGGTATAGCATGTAGTCGTAAATTTCAGCTATTGTACATGTTTCCTGTGATCCCTTTTTATACCCCGCCATATGTAGTGGCGAGGTATAATGTGATACCCTCGGTCGTGTGTCCGTCCGTCCGTTCCCAGAAGATTTTCGCTTGAAAACTTGTGAATGAAATAACATAAGGTCTTCAAACTTAATATGTAAGTTGTTTACCAGAAAACTCAGGCCAAGTTCGATTTTTGGTTCAGAGGTCCAAGGGGTTGGAGTTATGCTCCTTGAAAATATGAAATTTTGCAAATGTTAGGGTTTCCGACTGATAACTTGTGAACGAAATAACACACTGTCTTCAAACTTGGCATGTAAATTGTTTGCTACAAAACTCAGTTCAAATTCGATTTTGGGTTCAGAGGTCCAAGGGGTTCTGGAGTAATGCCCCTTGGAACTTTGAAATTTTGAAAATTTTAGGGTTTTCGACTGATAACTTGTGAATGAAATATCATACAGTCTTCAAACTTAGTTTTTAAGTTGTTTACCACAACACACAGGCCAAGTGTAATTTTGGGATCAGCGTTACATAGGAATCTCGAGTTATGCCCCTTTTAACTTTGAAATTTTGTGAAACGTGGCAGGGTATCATGCAATGCACCATTAGTATTTTTTTTTCGTTTACGGTTCAAAACGGCATCTGTTTACGTATAAAAATGGACACAAACGATCTTTATTTTAAGAGAACATGAATGATCATGACAAAAATAAATAAAACAATAAAATTATTAATAATATAACTTTTCTTCATATTTCGTAAACTTATGAATCAATTACATGACCACTAAATCAAAACAGAAAAGATATTATAACTTTATGTTTACCCTTTAGACATATTTCTCATCTTTTGGTCAAATAAATTAATATTTCATTATTAACCTTATAATGAGATTTGTGTTTTTGATGTGACATTTCCTATGAATTTGACAAACGTATGTAAAACGTTTAAAGGTTTTTTTCTTCATCTGCATAATGTGGTAATAAATCGAGTAGCCTTTTCACATTTATGACCAATTGTTTTTTTTTACAATTATTGCTTTTCCAGGCAAAATTATGACTCAAGAATATACGGTTTCCGTTTGTTTGAGGCAGCAGTATGAGAATCAAAACTGACGGGAATTTCAAGCAATTGTTTCTCGTGCACCTATTAATAAAATCGTTTATGCGATGGTGGGACAAAATATCGCTTATACAGTGTAAATGGAAGGTATATTAAGATGAAGAACAACAATTAAAATCTTGTTCCATTGCTTTGTTTTTTCACTTATTTGTTAACTTATTGAAATACGAAACTATGCGACTTTTAATTTACTACTAGCTCCGGAAGTCAAATTTACGCTGCAATGTATAGTCCCTGATTTACTATATACCCTTAAATTATGAAAAAGAAAGGAAATGGGGTAAATGTCAAGGAGACAACATCCCATATCCAGGTTTATATCAGGTTTATATTGTTTATATCAAATCAATTGTTCTGCACCATTCAATGAACATTTACTTAACAATTGTAATGTTCGCAATATACAGTCAGTCCCACTCAGCTACTATTACTGGCGATATACAGCCAGTCCCACTCAGTTGCTGTTACTGGTGATATACAGTCAGTCCTACTCAGCTGCTGTTACTGGTGATATACAGTCTGTCCCACTCAGCTGCTGTTACTGGCGATATGCAGTCAGTCCCACTCAGCTGTTGTTACTTGCGATATACAGTCCCACTCAGCTGCTGTTACTAGCGATACAGTCAGTCCCACCTAGCGATACAGTCAGTCCCACCTAGCTACTGTTACTGGCGATATACAGTCCCACTCAGCTTCTGTCACTGGCGATATACAGTCAATCCCACTCAGCTGCTGTTACTGGCGATATACAGCCAGTCCCACTCATCTACTTTTACTGGCGATATGCAGTCAGTCCCACTCAGCTACTGTTACTGGTGATATACAGTCAAACCCACTCAACTGCTGTTATTGGAGATAGAGTCAGTCCCGCTTAGCTACTGTTACTGGCGATATGCAGTCAGTCCCACTCAGCTGCTGTTACTGGCGATATACAGTCAGTCCCACTCAGCTACTGTTACTGGCGATATACAGCCAGACCCACTCAGCTGCTGTTATTGGCGATACAGTCAGTCCCACTTAGCTACTGTGACTGGCGATAAACAGTCGATCCCACTAAGCTGCTATTACTCGCGATATAGTCAGTCCAACTTAGCTACTGTTACTGGCGATATACAGTCAATCCCACTCAGCTGCTGTTACTGGCGATACAGTCAGTCCCACTACCCTGCTGTAACTGGCGATATACAGTCAGTCCACTCAGCTGCTGTCTAGTACTGGCGAAGTTTCCGGCTTCAAACACACTCCTATCTCGAGGGTCGAAATGCCAATTGGGTATTTTGAAAACTGGCTTAGTTTAACCCTTCCAATTTTTTACATTGCCAAAGATCGACAGCTTACAAAAGTCTGTTTTAAATAGAACTACGACCACACAGGTGTGCATAAATCTAAACCAAACTCTGTTCAAACTATCGAAATCTGACTACATTTTAAGGAGAGATAACTCCTGTAATTTTGTTTTATAGTATGTCTTGGAACAAAATATAAACTTTTACCTTGAATTTGGCCGAGTAATTGGCATATATGACAAATAAACCTCTCATATAAGCGTTTCTCTATTTTCTAGCAAATATAAACACCTCCTGACTAATGGGTTATCGAAATGATAATCAACATGGGTATTATTTGATCTCAGTTGGCGATTGGTCGATCATGTAAATGTCTCGTGTCAGTTTCTAGAAATAGTGCAACCGGATGTTGATGAAATTAACACCTGCATCATTGTCTAGCGGAACGGTTTTTGCATTTTTATTACTACGATAACTCAATTTATTAATAATATGACATTTTAATCAAAACCATTATATTCAACACCCCTTTCAATGAATGGCGCAAGGATATACATAGCAACGATGATAGCAACAAAATGGCGCCATACTTTAGACTGGAGACTACGGAGATCGCTTCACTTCAAATAAATTGAGTTGAAATTAGAGAAACAATCTCTAACATTGTGTTCCGGTTTATTACGACAATTTCTCACATCTCGATAGTTAAATTTTCACATTTTAAAGTTCTCGGATAAACCTCGAACTTTAAAATGTGAAAATTTAACTATCTCGATGTGAGAAATATACGTAATAAACTGGAAACAATGTTAGAGACTATATTTACAGAACTACGTTCAGTAACAGTTGTTTAGAATGTCTCCAAAATCTCGCATTTGTTTCTTCGTCGCTGATTTTGGTACCCAGATTGCATCTACAAGTCGACCAGACTCCCGAGACCAGACCTTACCCTTTGGTATCCATAATGTTAACCTTATATGGTCGTCATAATAAAAAAAAACAAGTTTCACACTGGAAAGTAGTTGCTATAATATCCCAGGGAAATTTTGTATGAATTATGAGTTTTTTACAGCATAATAAAACCTATTTGTTCTTTAAATGACGAAGATTATAATATATCATATGTCTTAAAGATGGCTTGACCTCTTTGGTTATTTTGCCGTATCTTCCTGTCAGATTTATTAATTTTCTTGTCTTATATATGTATTTCTTGTCGTCTTGTACACTTATTCGCTTTGAAAACACCATAAAATTAATGTCCGTTAAAGGTCACGTGGTTAATTTAAGTGTCGTAAAATCTCGCGGATAATTTCCCCTCATCACGTTTAGTCCGAATATGTCAAATTTATTAATTTGTTTATGAATACACATTTTATATATACATATATAAATCGCCAACGTAGATTGATGGTCTACGATCTTAAATTGTTTTTGGTCCGTTTCTTTTCAATTAATGACGCATAATTATTCATTTTCCGCCATATGATGTGTATTTAGTAAAATTATTATAGCATAATAATTTAGGTATATAAATTATATAAGATTGATATGACTATAAACATGTCTCTTCTGCGATATTTTATGTAAGAAATTTTGTGTAAGAAATTTTAAAGCAAAGTTTGTTTAAGGGGATTTTAGAGTGTGTACTGCGTGTTGATAAAAACACGCTGGAGCTATTCACAGTCATTTATAAACTTAATAAAATACCCAGTAGATTTTTATATATCATTTTATACTGAGGACTTCATGCATCGAATCGACAAGTTTTCAACAAGTCATTGGCATATCCAAGAGGACTAATTGTGCACCACTTGGCTGACTTTTTCTGTAGTCTAATGAATGAATTTTACCAGAGACATATAGATAACATCAGAAGTCCATTATTAGTAGAAGTCAGCAACTCGTAATACATCAGTAGACGACATTGTCCCCAGACTACCGCTGTGATTCAAACGAGATTTCGTGCGAGAAGATAACTCGAATAATTCAATTCGTTGAAGACGCGATGTTCATTGGACGCGTCAGCTCCTGACAGGAGAGGTCGACCAATCAAATGTCGCCAAAGTTTTGAGACTGCGTTTATGTTGCGATCGTAGTGAGTGGAATGTAACGACTGGATTATTCGGGTTAGCGAGAAGACTGAAAATGGTAGCTAAAAATTCATGACCAGAAAATAAATCTTGCATGATGGGTACAGTTAATATATGCAAAATTCACAGGGACAATTAATCTACCCCGCCAGTTTTCAGATAATGTGATAATTGATAACCGATTAATGACAGATGTCTCTATATAAAACTACAAAATAGATACATATATGCATACAACATAAACGGTTAAATCAGAAATTATTAAAATAGAAACCCCCGATAGAAACTGTCGAATATAGCAAGTTTTTGTACTATTTAGAGAAAGTAGATTGAATTGCGGAAAGCAATGTTTACATGTTTAAACATGAATAAGATTGCATTGTTCCTTTTTTTCATTATAAGTTGTTAACTTTTTTGCTTTTCAATATAAGGCCTCGGTATACCGACATTAAAACTATAGCTGATGTGCTTAATATCTCGGAATTAGTTTCGGAGAAGTTGCTAAAATAAGTATAGTTTGTATTAATACAGTAAAATGCGTTACAGTAATATATATACTAATAATGGACTTCTGATAACATGTATTTATACGCCTCTGATTACAAAATATTCTGCAAAGAATTTATTGGAAAAAAAAAACATTTCTTTTAGAACTTTTCAATGGTTTATAAATATTTGAATAAAGTCATATGCGTACCTGCTTTTGGGCAGAAACTATTTGATATTTCCAGAAATTCCTTTTACAAATTTAAAATTTGTTTGTAGGAATCATTTCTAAATTAGTTCGTACTATTTAATAAAAATCAATACGGCGATTTTAAAATGACAAACGATTTTTAAATGTGTATTTGTCAGAAACAAGGTATCGTTGGAGGTATAAATCATCCAAAACGAATGTAGCCCAACTGAATGAGCAGATTGCAAGTTAAACAAGAAAGAGATATGGATACGGAGCTGCTTGATTGGTAAACCAATTTCTCTAATTTCTATCCAGTGTGTGGAAACATTTGTTCTCCTCTCTATAGAGGGAAACAAGTTTCGTGACATTTCCCGCCAAATTTATTCGGAACACAATCCTCTGTGTTTTTCGTCAGCCTTAAAGAAACAATTTCCACAACTTAAACACGTTGATTATAAAATTTCTCGCATCTCGTTATGTTTAAAAGCTCGGCAAGCCTCGCCTTCAAACATTTGCAAAATTTATTTAACTCGATGTGAGAAATTTCATAATCAACTAGTTCTTGTTGTGGAAACTATATAAAATATAGACTATTCAAAATCGACGAACTTGGCGATTGAATATCCGTTAGACTGACGTTGTATTTTTCCTACCACCCGTAAGTAAGACTTTCCTATAATTCGGATGCTTGGTTAAAGATATGCACCCAAATTACTGATGTGGCCTCGGAGACTTCGACACCATACTAAACTCTTGGAATACTCCGGGACAGTCCACTAGATTTGCAGTGTTTTCTCCACTAGTTGAAACAACAAAACAAAACAAAACAAAAAACAAACTAACAAACACACATACACACACTCAACAAAAAACTGAAAAATGGCAACAAAATAAAACAAAACAGAAGAAAGAAATCAAACAAACAAGCAAAAACTAACGATATAACTAAAAACAAAAACCAAGCTTACGCGAGACCTCATTTTTAACTTCGTAGAAGGAAAACCTAATTGTACTGGGACTTATTAAGTAAATAGAATGTTAATACTGACTGTAGTGTAGTTGATATATTTAACTATCTTGTTGCTCGCATCCTGGACATCAATTTTTGTTAGGTTGACCGCGTCATTAGCGAGTGATGATTGAAAACAAAGATAAAATAATGTGAATTTTTGTGGTTGTTATTTATAACTTGACCTAAGCCAACGGACACTTCTAATAATGAACATTAGTAAAATTTATTTGTGGTTGTCAGTTTCCGATGTATTTTACCAGGTTCTATATGTCTTGGGAGTGGAAATTTGACAACCAGTCATGTTTGTTTTAAAGTGGTCATTTTTTGTGTCACACCGGTACATATTGTGTTGATCGATGCACGATTAGACATTTATGTTTTTGTATCTTTTGCTCGACCACAGGTGCTTGAGGACAGGGCCCTGTATTGGGCCCCTATGGTCCTTCTCCCTATTTACAATATTTACTCCATTTTTCAATATTTGCCATTTATTTGTGCTATTTAGTACTAATAAAACATATATCTATCGTCAATTTCCTATTTTACTATCAATGTGCCTTTCAACTTATAGAGCGAATTGAAAGGCACATTGATAGTAAAAACGATAGATATAAAGTATAAAGTATAAAGTTCACTACGGATAAGTATATTGAAAAGCAAAAGGAATCCACTATTTTTTGCTGTTCAGTAAACTCATCCGTGTCATTCTAATCATTTTTTATAGCTTAACAATAAGACAAGCATAAGATGGAAAATTACACCGAATGCAGCCTTACCGCTATGTTCGTACCATTTTTGTCCATTTTGTTTTTACCTGTACAATTTGACCCCTGTCTCCATCGCCAAAAAATATCTTTCACTTTTATTCACATGTATTCAGTATTTTTTTTTCATTTTGGAAACTAAATTAAATTGCCGCTGTCCGAGTTTTTTTTAACTGTTTGTATTTCAAAATGCAATGCTGCATTAAGGTACAATTGTTCAATTCTTTGTCTTTGTTGTTTAAGAAAATTATATGCATTTATTAAAAAAAATAAACAAAATTATAAGAAATTGAAAAATAAAAAATAAAAATAGATAAAAGGCTACATCAAAAAAGTGAGTTAACGATTTTGTAAATTAATTGCATTCATTTATCATATTCAGGTCTGAAAAATATGAATTTTATAGCTATTTTATAATTATGTCATTTTGAAGAAAAATATCATTTTCATTAATGTGTAAATGTGACACTGATAGTGACCCCAATATCTGTTCTGACATAATTTTTACAGAAGTGTTAATTAAAAATGCATATTTAATACAGTAAAAGTGACATATCTCTCTACTTATAATGCTATTATTACCAGGTAAATTTGTAAATTTTGATTGTTTTTCCAATTAACGCTACACGTGCAAATTATTGGTTATAAAGGTCAAATTTCAAGTTGTATCAAATTCTCTTTTTGTTGCATTTTGAAGTAAACTGCTGAAAAATTAAGCAACAAATAATAATGTAAAAATATTATTATTTGAGATATGGGGTGACAAATTTTTACACCACATAGGTTTTATAAATATATGATTGTTTTTCTTTTCATCTAGAGACAAATTATTTTTTTAACCAAATTTCAGAATCATAATGGTTTCGACAATTTATATCTCATCAGGCATTGTGAAATCTGAAAGTGATTACGTATCTTTTCTTCTGGTTAATGCGCCACTGTTTTCACATGAAAACCACAGGGAACTTTGCCGTGGCCAACTGCACTGAAAACATCATACGAATCAGAATCAGAATCAGAATATTCTATTAGGGCCCCAGGAGGGCATGATACAGCAGAAATTTATGATTAGCGTACACTATTACAGAAAACGGTACAGACAATAAATAATGAATAAAAGCATATATTTGCACGTCTACCGCAGATGCACTTTCATATTATGAAAAATAGAGTAATAGTAATACGCATATCCGATGCAAGTGGATAAAACGAGTTCACATAGAGAGCAGAATGCAACAGGCACAATGAGACGATGTTCCCACCCTACCTGTTGCAGTCTGTCTGATGGTATCATCTAGCAAAGATAGAAGTTAAAAGAAATAAAGATATTGTAATGGACGGTGCCATATAAAACCTATTGCATATAATAGATAAAAAAATAAAGCAAGAGGTTACAGAGTGTATAATCTGCAAAAAGTATCATGGGCGGTGCCATAAGGACAAAATACCTTCTTATACTAAGTGCAGGACACACAGTTTTAACCCAAATCACTACAATCTAGAAGGAGATACAGACAACTTGCAGAAAGTATCAAGGGACTGCGCCATAAGGAATAAACCTACTCTTACTTAATGAAAAATGCTCAGAAACTCAAAAAATACAAATCATGTAAGCAAAACAACAAGTATCAAGGGATGGTGCAATAGTTATACGGGTAGTATCAAGGGATGGTGCAATAGTTATACGGGTAGTATCAAGGGATGGTGCAATAGTTATACGGGTAGTATCAAGGGATGGAGCAATAGTTATACGGGTAGTATCAAGGGATGGTGCAATAGTTATACGGGTAGTATCAAGGGATGGTGCAATAGATATACGGGTAGCAAGGACGTACTGGTATATATATTTTTTTAACTTTTAAAACATTTTAAATAAATAACATGTTGTTAACAAATCCCCTTGGTGGCACAACGATCCCACCAAGGTTCTTCCCTCGTTATTAGTCACTTCACCAAACCAGGGGATTTGGTAAGTGAACTTTCTATATGTGTTAAGTATACATTATAAATTTCAATTTCACAAATTAAGTGAGCAATTCAGCATTTCATATTTATTACAAATATTTTCACCACACAACTTGAAATATTACCTGCACCCAATTAAAATAATGGATATTTTACATCACGGTGGCTCCCTGTTGTGCAAGGACTCCCAGACAGCAGCACGTTTGGCACTGGATTCAAGCTGTCTAGATTTCCTTGCACGACAAGAGCAGCATGAAATGCACGTCAGTGGTCCGACAGTCATTGGTCCGACAGTCATTAGTCCGACGGTCATTAATCCGACAGTCATTGGTCCGACGGTCATAAGTCCGACAGTCATTAGTCCGACAATCTTTAAAGCCTTATATAATTTGCAATTAATTTTCATGCAGCCGCAACATTTTGAGGTCGCTTTATGGTATGGTTGTCGGTGTCGTTAGTGTTTGTGAACAGGATACCTTTGGTTTAAGTGGACAGATCATTATCAAAGACGTAGGAAAATATAAAGTCTTAAAGGGCTGCAATTCTGTCAAATAAAATAGGTGAGAATTCTGGCAAAACGATATGCACAGCTGAAGAATGTGATCAATAACTGTGTGAATCTAGATGAAATCAGATAAAAGAAGTCGTTGTAGTGCCCACAAACTAAATTTTACAAAATTATGAGTGAAAAAATATCACAAAGGGTCATTTTGAAAACACCATTGCACAACTTGGCATTGTGGTAAAAATATTCCTATAAAGATTGGTTGCAGTCGTATCGAAGATATAAACTAGGGCTGTATAGTTCACTTGGTGTCCTCTGATTGAATAAGATTACTATGGAATGCCAAAAGGGTCAAAATTCTAACATTGCAACTCTGTTTTTTGAAACTGGGAAAATGTAACTTGTTCATTTGTAATTCGTAATTTAAAATTCTAAAATTGTAATTCTTTTATTGCAACTACGAAAACGTAATTACTTTATTGCAACTCTTCAATTGTCAATCTGACTGAAGTGGTAAAGTTCATAGCCAGAAATCAGCATCGGTTTGCTCATTTGCATATTGTAATAGGTGGATCAAGTTCGGGTATCGACAATCCCATTGAAATGATAGGCAAAATAACGAAAAACATCATTATTTTCTTAATACGGGGCTGTACATCAAGTGCGGGGACACATTTTGACAGAAAATTCAATAATAAATCACACGAGTCATATCAGATTGTCCTCGGAGATAATTTCGAGGTTCCTCAGCCCTTTGAAAATTTGAAGCGTGAAACCTTTAACATTTCATATTAAATATTTTGGGAAAATGGCTGAAAATGTCAAAACCCCCCACTTCGTTGCCACAATTTACCTACAAAGTCATTACAAAAACAAGTTGCGGGGGCAGAAATTAAAACTTCGAATCTCAAAAAAAATGCCTCAACAAACCTTTTTCATGTAGTTTTTAAACTCGAGGTTCCCACGGAAGGTAAATATGCATCGATTTCAAAACGTATCAAGTCATCAAACTTGATTTTTCTCTGAAAATTCACGACTGGCGTTTTGTTTTGACATTGAAAACGTCATACGGAAATGTTATAGTGAGTCTAAAAAAGAAATCGGTAACGGATAAACCAAAAAACCCGTGTTTTACAGCAACGAAAGCAGTTTGACGACTTCTGCGTTTTCGAGGAATCCATCTTGTCACGTGGTTATTTTCTAATGAATATTCATAAGAAAAACCGACCTTCATTTCTGGATATGTGCAACTTCGAAAATGTAAATGCGTAATTTGAAATGCGGAACGCGAGACTTAATTAAATAATTGTAACTTGCAACTTGTGAAGTGTTATTGTGACAATTGCTTCATTACATTTCTCTTTTGTCAGTCTGTGGCGGGTAAACTCAAGCTTCTTATTTTGTAATTACATGTATGTTGTTGCAACCGTACGAAAGTGTCGATTGGTGATTTGAAATGCGAGATTTGTAACTTGAGACTTGTAATTTTAGAAATGTTATTATGACGACAGATGGCGCCTCATGTACGGAAGCCGTGAGGGGGCATTAAACGATGAAAAAACACTATCGTGATAACGGATTAATTAACTGTTATCTCGAGCATTGTTATATTGTTATAACGGATTGTTAAATCGTTATCTCGAAAAAACAAAGCACTGTTATGTCGTGATGACATATAAATTTACTGTTCTATCGAGAAAACAAAACACCTTTATATGTTATCCCGTGAAAACAAAACACTGTTGATAAATACCAAAACTTATATGGGCAGATAAAGCGGAGTACCCGTAACGGATTAATTAAACGTTATCTCGAGAAAACATGAGAGTACACGGACTAATATTTATAAGCTTTTGGTTCCAGTCGGATACGTACTGATGGCGGATTTTTGATGATACAATGCCGCCATTCTAAACTGACATTCTTTTACCGATTTATCATAAATTAATTAAAAAGTGATCAAAACGAATAAAATACAACACAAACAACATAAAATATAATAATAAAGTCAAATATCTAATAAAAGTTTAATCATTTTGTTAATTGTAAAATACATAACACCATGCTTTTTGAGATCTAAAATAATAAATGTCTGTCATTACATATATAATAATAACTTTATTTGCACAAATAAACCCTAACAAACCGACAGTCAGTTACCGATCTTTCATGTACATGTATATTGTTTTATAAATCACTATTTTTGCCCCACTGTTAGGTGACGGGAGGGGGCATTAAATGTTACCCTTGTGCGTATGTCCCATCCATCCGTTTTCGTCAAAGATTTCTATATGTACAATTAATTTGATATTTGGTTTTAAGCTTAAGTATGGTGACTTCTGCTGACAGAGAACAAATGATCCAAAAGGTCTAAAAAGAAAGCCAAAAAATCAGCTAAGGACAGAGCTTTGCATTTAGTTATTAAACAAAATTTTCTAATTAAGATATTGGATGTTTCCAAATAAAAGAGGAGTGATTGCATAATGCAAATATGTTCGTTTGTTGCTGTTATCTATTTCCTTGTTAAATTTATGATATCTAGGTTTCAAATTAACATTTTTATTTTATTTACTACATTAGAACATCGATCATCAATGAAAGCAAAAAATATTGATAAGTCAGTGCTCCCGTTTTTTGAGATATAAGTGCAGGAAATTTAGGAGGAAAACCTAAGTTCTAGTCTTTTCTTTAAGTTTGCATTAAGGCAATAAAATTTCAACTGCAATAAAGGAATATCAAGAATTGAATCAAATTTTGTAAAAATTCTATCAAAGTCGTATTTAAACATATTTTGGAAGGAAAAGTTTGGTAAGTGTGCCAAATTTTCATATCTATCCTTGTGGACAGAATAAGAGAGTTCCGAAAGTCAAAGAGAATTTCAAAAACCTGATGAGTGACCATCCTTAAAGCTTTTGTCTTAGGGACTTTGCAGTTAAATGATATTATTGATTAATTAATTAAATTTTGCTGATTGAAAGGAAGCCTTCAGTTGGATGGGATATCGTCGGAAAGATATTTAAGACTATTTTTATAAAAATTAACATATTTTTAATCTTTGAATGAAAGCAGGGATGTATATTTGAATTAATCATGTTATTCAACAAATCACGTAATGGCAAAATATATGCCTATTATTCTATAAAAAAATTCAAATTCATGATTGAAATAAATATTCAGAAACTCTGACCTAGAAACCTATTTGAGCCGGGAGAAATGTTATTAGAGTGCATGTAATAGTGGCTAAAAATATCTTTTAGATACTCCTCCTTTTATTTTGCCAAAATGAGAATATATGAATCTAGCACCGGTGAAAATGCAAGATCAAGAAATCTCAGACACCCAAGGGTATGATTTCAATATTTCTCTGACGAGGCTTGCCGAGTCAGAGAACCATTGAAATCTTACCCGAGGGTGTCTGAGATTTCTAAATCTTGCATTTCAAACGGTGCTTGATTCATTTTCTTACTTTTGTTTATAAAAAGCGTCTTTTGGCGCCGTCATGTTTTCCTGACCATCCGCCATTACTAAGCAACTCACAATGACGTCAATGACGTCATAGTGTACACGAGGCTGTCTCACATATAGTGGTGTGAGACTATAATAATCAGTCATGGTCTCAAATGTGAGACAGGACAATTCCACCCGAGGGTTCACATTTTCCAGTCAGAAACGAGGCTTGCCGAGTTTCTGATGATAGAAAATGTGAACCCGAGGGTGGAATTGTCCAGTCTCACATTTTTTACCATGACTGATTATTTTTCTCACATTTCTCTGCCAAAAAATAAGAAAAAATAAACATGGCCGCCGATACACGAAAATCTATTCTCCGAAACTAGGCAACGTAGCAAAAAATAAATTGCATAATTGAAAAGATCGCATGTGTTTTGGTTTTGTACTAAAAGTACAAAACTCTGAACTAGAATCTTAAGCGTAGTTATTCGTGGGTTTCTAAAATGAAGCGGTGTAAAAATTCGACGTTGCCGCACCATTCCGGGGAAGTTGTATTTTTTCTGACGTTTCAATATTGTGACGTGACGTTGTTTGCATTGTTCCGTCAAGGGTGGTCATGTGATGTGAGATGCATGAATCTCACATGGGTATCTCACACTGGATTCTTGTGTCACACACGTACAGAAATGTGAGAAAATATGAATCTAACACGGGTGGGTGTGCGAGACAAGGAAATCTCACACACCCAAGGGCAAGATTAAGGTTGTCTCTGACGAGGCTTTGCCGAGTCAGAGACTACCTAATCTTGCCCGAGGGTGTGTGAGATTTTCCTTGTCTCGCACACATACCCGTGTTTGATTTGTTTTCTCACCCTGCCAACACGAACGGGCAGTTTGCTCATTTTGACATTGGACATCATGTTTTGTACTACTAAGCATATATGCTGGATTTCTGTTGACACTAAATAATTCAAAACATAATACATTACACAATTATTTACTTGGCTTACTAAAGCTTTTCGTTTTTGTCTACTTATACACTGAAATCGTTGATCTGAAATTTGACCTTCCCGACTTTTGTTTACTTACGGGAGTTACGTCCCCTTTTATGACGTCATAAGATTCAAGCGGGATTTTTGAATGTTGAGTATAACGTTATTTTTAGAATTATCTGGTACATATAATAGGTGTCAAGAGTTAAAGACACAGTTTTATAAGTCGACGTTGTTTGAAAATGTGCTTATCTAAAAAGGAAAAACATAAAGACAAGTGCATTATGAATGTCAAGCAGATACAAAAATCGCGGGAAAAAGATCGTGTAAGTGTTCTCACCCAGGCGGTTGGGTGAGACGGAAAATGGGTGGGTGAGACGGAAAAATCTCACCCAGGCATTGGTTACATAGAAAGCACTACAGGTAGGGTGAGAAAGAAAAATCTCACACCGCTAAAAATAGGAACTGACCTGTCTCAAAAGTGAGAAAAAAAATGCCATCAGGTTTATGTTCCTCAGCAAGCGGCTATCTTGGATTTCGTTATTTGGAACCCATTTAACGAGAAAAGAATAAAGTGAATACTATCTTAAGCTTTTATTTCATTCATTATATATAATGTATAATGTAGGACTTTTGACCATCGGACTAATGACTGTCGGACCAATGACCGTCGGACTAATGATTGTCGGAGTAGTGACTGTCGGACCAGTGAGATGACCCCGATATGGGAAATATCGCTATTATCATAATAAATCACACAGTTGTAAATATGGTATATTTTGACTCGTCAACATAAAGAGAGATGAATCTTTGAACATAATTCTTGGCATGTTTAACAAAACTGTTGAATATGTTCGTGTTTTTCAGACCAGTTTACGATGTGTTTGTTACGCAAGATATAAAGGCGCATAATTGATAAAGAATTTTTACCATACGGTGAAGAAATTCGGGGATCGAATTAATTACAGAAAATGTATGGGTAATAAAAGACTGTAATTTCTGTAATATCAGGAATCTCCTTGTAAAACAAATTATAAATTAGGAGGGTCAGATACAATCTGGTAAATTTCTTTGATCTCTCATGTAAGGCGTTAATTATCTATAATTAAGACAAAATCTTATCATTTCTAATAACCCGTAGGAAATTTTGTGTTGTTTAACGACAATGGCTGCCGGAAGCTACAAATGACCAAAACGTCCAATATCAAATTAGCCGTTACTTTAGCACAACTTTTCTTACACAATATCAGTAACAATATAAATCAGAATAAATAATATTTCCCGATGATTTTTAACAAAAGGATAAAAACAAGATTTTGTTTTTGTACTAAAATATTATTTTTTGTAGGTCAAAGGGAGTATGTGTTTCATTGCTAACAGTATTTTTCGTACAAAATTAAGCACTCTTTTGCATTTATTAGAAGTTATTCAGAAAATGTAGTTATAAACTTTAAAATCATCATGAAAATCACAAAGCAGCATAGTATGTACTTCTATGAAATTACGTCAGGTTAATAACATGGACCTGACAGCTCTCCGAGAGTCCCGAGCAAAAATATGGTATGTGGCGCCCGGAGCCCAGTGAGCGGACTCCGGACCCCTGTGAGTGTAAGCCGGAGCTCTAGTTTTAGAACTCTTGTGTTAGAGCCCCGAGCCCTAGTGTTGAAGCCGAGAGTCCAAAGTTCAAAAAAAAGGTTGGAGCCCTGAGTCCAGATCCAGTGTTATTACCCAAAAGGCGACAAACGTAAATTTTAAAAAAGAGTATCTAAATATTTCGATAGCACAAAGCAATGGTGTGAGAAACTTAGCCTTCGTCACTGCAAAGATTAGCAAAATAAAATAAAATTTGAACCAACAACTGTCATCGAAGTACAACAAGTACTAACATGGTCTTTAATGTCTTTTCAAGTTGATACAATCATTGTCACTAATCGAGTGAACCTTATTTTAGTGTTTCAAATAATGAAAAGCTACCAAAGAAAAATAGGAATGTCAACCGCATTAAATTACTGTTGTCTAATAGCAATAAAAGTAAAATGTTATATCTTCACTGTATAATGTTTTCACGACATGAAAGTTCCGAAATGGTTGTAAAATGTTTATATCCGTCAAAGAGGTGTGATATAATTTCGATAAAATCACTTTAAAAATTTTACGAGTCATAAAATAGAACGATACAAAAGAAACAGTTAAAAATAAATCGACTAATTTCGCTCTCATGATAATGAAACCCTTTATTCAGCCCCTTGGTCAAGGTAATAACATCATATTCACGCAACGTGATTACATCTTTCTCGTCGCCTTTTGAAGAATACCGCGTTAGAGAGCTCCATAATAAGGGAGCTAACCGCAGGCTATAACAGTTTTACTTACTGAACACTGATAATTAAGAAGATAAAGCTGTTTCTAATTCTATAAATTAAACAAACATTTTGATTGTATGTTATTCAATTGTTATCGACAAAGATCACATCTTGTCATCAGCACTGATGTCTTAATAATTGTAAATAAAAGATAATTTGTCTGGACAAGAATTCCCAACTCAGAGACCACGAAATACAGATTAAATGGTCTGCTGTATTCCGTTTCATCATTTTAGGACTTAATCGCTAATATGTATTTCAAAGAATAACAAAGTCTAAATCTTGAACAATGTCGAAAATTCAGCAAAAACGTTTGTATTGTGGTTCTTCAAAGCATGGCTTGCTGGGGTTCAGAGGCCCTGAAAGTAGTTTTAGAGTTAAAAGAAATATTAAGACAACTGGTTGTAAACCAACAGTAAAGTCAAAAAGTGAATTATTATCTTATTGGGTTGAACTGATAATTTGATATGTTGGTTATCAGCTTCAAATTTGACAGAAGACTTTTTTTAGCTTCATGATATATTTTATACACAAGAGTTATATTTACACTTTGTAAAAAATGAAGAACGAACGGCGACGTTTACTTTTGAAATTGAAACCAGCTATTAAGGTTTATAATTTACGCTAAATATACCGGGACTTTTGAATCGCGTTCAAACCGGAAAAAGTTCTATTACTATACGAACAAAATTAATACATAGATATATTGAGAGGGAAACATTAATTAATAACACCGTTGAGCTAAGTGTGATTTATATTTAATCTATTTTAGCGCTTCAGGTTAAATGTTTTCGTCAATTAAAATTCAGTTTAGAAATTTTCATGTAGGAAAAATTATAATTTTACAATTCAGTTTCAAAATTAGTTTGTTTTTAGGTGGTATACATTTATTTTAATAGGCCAGGAATCCAGTCATTCCTTACTGCTAATGGAGGCGATCTTTTCCGCCTTCAATTACACGAGAGATTCTATTTCGTAAGTCCCATATTCATTTAATTTCAGAACAATTGGAAAATATAAATCACATTTACAATTAAGCACTTAATAAAGGATATCAGAAAGATTGCGAGTTGATATGTCTGGGTTGTTAACTGGGCCTTCTTAATAGTATTTGGTGCAAGATATATCGCATCTAGAACTGTTGTTTATAAATATTAAGTTGTGTGACTAAGATCAGGCCTTCAAAAACAACGGCAGTAGAATACCGAAGGAACAAAGCACAAGATTACACAAATCAAAGTCCAGAGACAAGGCAAAAGCAAGAACACCAAAAGACGGAAGAATAAAGACACCACATGCCCACAAAACACACGAACATTACATATACAACACAAAAAAACTAAAGCACTAACAGTGTGAACTCTCAATTAACAAGAGTGACATCATGTGCTCCGGAAGGGTAAGCATGTCCTGCTCTGTGCACAGCACCCGTCACACTGTCAGTGGGTCAATCCAGGGTAAAGTCAAAACCGGTAATGTCAAATCCGGGAAGACGCGAATCTAGCTGAAAATGTCAGTTTTTATTTGTGACACTGACATTTCATATCTATCTATGATGTCGTGGTGACGGCCATAGAATTTCTGAAGGGACGAAAGTAACAAAGGCTGAACATATCCCTGACTCAGCAGTTTTTGTGACAGTGCTTTTGCTCTTTCCACAAAGTCACTGTATGTACTGCACGCTCTACAGTAACGAATTAATTGTGAAATATATACTCCATATGTGGGGATGCAGGTATATTGCTGCAGACAAAGGGAAAGTTCACAATTGGAAAGTCAAAATCATCACGTTTGTCATATAATCTAGATTTCAGACGTCCATGTTCGTCAATGTATAACAAAAGGTCAAGGTATGAAGCAGAATCGGGTGTATCGGTTGTCTCTTTAATTTCAAGTTCATTGGGGTAGATACGATGTAAATATTCTTTAAATCTTGGGTTATTAAAAGAAAGTACATCGTCTATATATATGAAGCTGAAATTAAAAGTCTGGGCTAGTTGTTTTTGTTTCTGTTGTATCAGCCCTTGTAAAAACTTTGCCTCATACGAAAAAAGGAAAAGGTCGGATAAAAGTGGCGCACAATTTGTTCCCATAGGAATCCCTATTGTCTGTTGAAAAACACGACCTCCACATTCAACAAAAATGTTGTCGATCAAAAATTCAAGCATCTTAATCACGTCATTTTTACTGTATTTCTTGTTTGACTCAGTGTGGTTCTTTACAAAATATGTTTTATCTTTTCCTATTACCAGATAGGAATACCTGCGTTCTCCGTTTTTGGTTCAGAAACATTGATGCATCAGATCGGAAATTACTGTTTTAAGTTTATTATGGGGAAGGGTTGTATAAAGGGTAGAAAAATCAAAAGTTTGAATGCTATTGCAGTATGCGAGACTGTTTGAGGAGAACTGTTCAAGGAGATCTTTGGAATTTTTAAGAATCCACATCTGATTCACGCCGCTCGTGGAATAGACTTTTTCGCAGTAGCTTTTTAGACCATCTCTAACTGCAGTCAGTAAAGTGGTAAGGAGTTTGGATAATGGCTTAGTGGTGCATCTGGCAGATCCTGCAATGAATCTCTGTTTGTAGGGATTATTGTGAAGCTTAGGCACCCAGTAAACATAAGGGAGATAACTGTTATTCTCATCAACTTTGATACCGAATCGGATGCTAACACAGAATATCTCGTCCCGTTGGGGAATAAGTAGGATTGCCAGATGAAGTGTCAATACCCATCTCCTTAACCGTTAAAGTCGTTATTCGAACTTGGAATAGTCGTTAGTCGTTAGTCTAAAAATAAGTACGGCTGGTCCCGACAGTAATGACTGAGATTATAAGCCTTCAAAGTCGTGTTCAGTCCGGAAACATTTTTGGTGTCTTATAACAAAAAAAAAATCAATACATTAATACCTTGAAAGGAAATCACTTTAACGCTGTTGAGCTAAGGACGATTTATATTTAATCGATTTGTAGCGCTTCGTGTTGATTGTTTCTCGTCAATTAAAATATATTTAAAGCATTATCATGTAAGAAAAATTATAAATGCATTTTTATTTCTTAAATACTTTGTTTTTTATGTGGTATATATTCATTAGAAATCTAGTATTCCTTCGGCTTACTGGTAATCGTTTCGGGTGATCGTTTCCGCCTTCAAGTACACGAGAGTTCCTATCTCTGAAGTCCCGTATTCGAACACCGAGCCCGAATAATAAGTAAGACTGGTCCCTTCATAGGAAAGGAGTAACCATTTCATCTTTAAGACCAGGGCTAAATTTTCATCCTGGACGTTTTTATATGCAAGTTCTGTCCTGACTTTTTACTTTTGTTGCAAGCCCGTCCTGTAATTCTCTTTTAAAAACGCATTTTTTCATCCATAAGGTAATTCTGGAAATTTTTATAGGGTACCATTCTGCCTTTTTTTATTCAAATTTGATCAAAGCCTCCCATTAAAAAACAAATATTTGCTCCCTTATGCCTAAATTATACAAATACAAATAAGTTTATTGGATAAAGCATAGCCAAGTACACATTACAGATACAATAGTTGCGTAATCCAATACTTAACAACATATAATCACAAAAATACAAGATCAAAGGGAAAGATATTTAAAACATTATAAAAAGTTCATTCATGACGATACCAACACCTCAAATTTAACTATTTTTAAACATTGTTTCTCTGATGTATTCTTGCAGGGCTCTTATACATCCTGGCATTTCACATCCAAACTTCTATGGCAATATCATTTACAAAGCGCATAAATTCAAAAATTGTCCTTCCAAACTTATTAATCCGTTGAACAAACTTATTCATAAAGGATATAAATACAGCATTGTTGTTAAATCTTTACTTCTGGTTTTTGTTGGCAAAAATATTGATCATCTCCTAAATGCTTTACGCCATAACTAAATTTAAACATTTTTTTCATATTGGCAGTATTTGGCATTGCACAATATCATGTTCTTCTTTCAGAATTGATGATGTTGTTATACCAAATCTATTTAGAAGTATTTCAATTGAAATTTCACATGTAAGAAGGCTTGATATCATAGTCAACGGAAATTATGTCCTTAGCTAGCTGTCAGTAACTGCGAGCATTTGTCCGGACAGTACCTGTGTGTATTGTCTTCATGTTTTATGTACTTCATTGTAAGGGTACTCGTCTTGATAAGTTGGACTTTTTTTCTGGTTTGATTTTTGCTGTGAGTCTTTTTGTGTATTTATTTTTAGCCATTCGCCACGCGTGGGGGGAGGGTTTGGATCCGAGAGGGCGAGTTTGGCCCCACCGCGGTTTTTGCGCCTGTCCCAAGTCGGGAGTGTGTTGGTCATTGGCTTGTCCTTGTCTTCTTGTGGAGTTTTGGTTTCTTGATATTTGGGTTATTGGATGTGGTTTGTTTCCATTGACTTATTCACTTTTTCACCTTTTTGGGGCCATTTAGGGCTTACTGTATGGTGTGAGGTTCTCACTGTGTTGAAGACCATATGGTGACCCCTAGATGTTTTGTTTTTGGTCGTTTTAACCTGGATATGGGATGTTGTCTCCTTGACATTTGCCCCATTTCCTTTCTTTTTCATATTCAGTTCCTCTGGTGTGTCGGTTGCCCGGTCGGTTGACTTGCTCCATTGGAGATTTATCTGAATGCTTATCAAATAATATTGTGAAAAATTGTCTCTTAATATATTGTATAATGGACACTCAATTAAAAAGTGACATTCGTCTTCAACTTTATTTTTACATGATTTACAGAATCTGTCATTGGCTGGTATTACTGGTTTACAATACCTATCAGTTTCAATGGCTAGGTTATGTGCACTTAGCATGTTTTCTGTCTAGGCTAGTGTCAGACGTAAAACAAGGACATGTATCCGTAAAGTAATCAGATTTCCTATTTAAGAATTACACATATTATTTAGCAATGATATCCCACGTGGTGAAATGTATCATATATATTTATATGTATAATTAACCGTTGTAAAAATAATCAATTTTACAACTACCGTAAATGTTATTACGAGGTTTTAATTTCTCATGTGAATCGTAAGGTGATAAAATGTAATCATTGCACAGCATGCTGTTAAGTTAAAAGGTCAGAGGCACCAAGGGACTTGTTATCTAAAATATCCTCAGAAATATGATTTTTTTTCATCTGTCCATTCATAGGTGTACTTCAGTATATAAATATATATTTTTTGTTGTGTTGTGTTTTGTTTTGTTTTGGTTTTTTTTTGTGATACACGTTGTCGAGAGACATAATGCATGTGTTTTACGAACTTGCAGTAAATAAGTATAATGAAATATGAAAAAATAATAATAATAAACAAAAACAAAAACAACAACAAAAACAAAAATAAAAAGAACAAAACAAAAAGAAGTAATGATGTCAACGAAAATTTTATATGACCATAAAACTTTCTCTAATCTATATCAAAAGTGCAGGATAAAATCAAATAAATAAAATATAAAGATAACCGAAAAATGATATTTTATTGAACTATCACTTATATCGGCGTTTTACATTTCCGCAAATTAGCATTACTTTTCCGGAAGAAAAAGTTTACCTTTCCGGAAAAATTATATACATTTCCAGAATATTTTCCGCAAAAGATATAATCTTTGTTACATTATGTTCTTCCATTTGATTTTTATTTTGTACCATTTCGCAATGATGCCACTTCATCCAATTAATTTTGAACGATTTTCCCCATTGAATCTGCAACTTAATCCATTTGCTGGACTTTTTGTACCACAAAGTAACAGTTACAATATTTTAAAATAACACGTGCTATTTTAGCCAACAAAATGTGTATTGTTTTTATATGGTATTTTTTTTCAAAATTTCATTTTAGTTGGTCTAAAAGAAGCCTCTTTGACCATTTCGTGAACGAACAAGGGATGAAGTTAAATATGGGACAAAATCCCTACAAATTAATAATTGGTCAGATTTTCAGCCTTTTATTGTTGTTCTTCTGGAAAAGTAATGCGCCAACTTATATCATAGACTTATTTATAGGTATAATAAGTCTATGCTTTCATTTGACTTTCAGGGTGGGGGTGATTTTGTAAATAAATGATTTAATCTTGGTGCCAGTGAAAATAAATATTGTAATCTATTTGTCGTGAAATTAATAATTTCATTTTGATGTATGCATATGCAGAATTTAAATTCACAGTAACTTCGGTATTCAGTTATTTGTTACCACTGGGTCGATGCCACTGCTGGTGGACTGTTAGTCCCCGAGGGTATTCACCAGCCCAGTAGTCAGTACTTCGGTGCTGACCCGAAAGCCGATTCTATTTGGAACCTTATAATATCTAAATTTTTGTAAATTTTGTTGAAAACTAAGGAGTATCTCCCTCATGCAAAGCTCTGTCCTTAGCTGATTTTGGCTTTACATTTAGATCATTTTCGTTATTTGTTCTCTATCAGTTTAAAGATCTTTGAGGTTATTTTCTTCCAAACGTTTAGAATTTATCTGCACTGAAGAGACATAAGTTGTCGAAATGCGCATATGCAGAATTTAAATTCACAGTAACTTCGGTATTTTGTTATTTGATATGAAGAATAAATTTTTGGTTTCAAATTCCAAATTCAAATAAATAATTTGATGTGACATTTGGGGAATATAAATAATTTGTTCTAGATTTTCACGAAAATAAATAATTTTTCTGGGCAAAATCACCCAAGCCCTCCCCTGAAAATCAAATGGTCCCCCTTATATGTCGTGTGAAACGAAAGTTTATATTTGCAATGTATATGCCCATATATAAAAATGATGTATTTGTGGTTTATTCAATCTTTCCCCCGAGGGGATTCACCAACCCAGAAGTCAGTACTTCGGTTCTGACCCGAAAAGCGATTTTATATGGGAATTTTTAATATCTAAAATGTTCGGATTTTGCTTAAAACTAAGGAGTATCTCCCTCGTGCATGGCTCTGTCCCTAGCTGATTTGACTTTTAGCTTTTGATTTGCTGTCAATTAAAATTTACAAATTTTTGATTATGGTCTTCCGGCAAATGTTTTGATTTGATCTGCACTGAAGAGACAAAAGTTGTCAAAATGGCCTTATACAGAAACTAAATTTTCAGCAACCTCGGTATTTTGTTATTTCAGCGCATCGTTTCAACTTCCTGATGAAGAACAATTAAAAGTAGTGTTTGTTACAGTGTTGTGTATTTTACTTCTACATTTTTTCTGATATTTAAAACTGAATTTTCAGCAGAGACATATGGATATCTAGATATCTTTATGTCTTTTTTAGTATTCTCAAAGCTGAATAATACCATATGTATCCGATTTTATTGGTCAACTGCAGTTTTTAAATTTTTGGTATTTTCATATATTTTTAGAATTGCTCTTTTCAATTTTTTGTCAAGCAAGCATATACCAATATTCGAAAAGGCCAAAATAAAATCTCCATTCTAATATAGACTCATTTTGGATAAGTTTATGTCTTTTTTTCACACCTTAAAGTCCCATACAGGTAATAAAAACTTATCAATATTGTATATTTACATTTCTTATTAGTTTGAACAATATAATTACCCATAATTCACTTTCTTCGGCGTCATCATGTGTCATCATTGCCCCATGATTTCCCCATAGGACCATAAAAGTAACAAATTTGTACCCCAGACCACTTAGATACAGACAAACCATATAATTGTAATTTCACACCTATGTTCTAATAGGTAAAACTACCAAATAGATAATATTACCTTATTAGACCAAATTAATGTGGTAACTACTTTATTGCGCACAATGACATATGGCACTTCGAATTTCAACACCTTACATAATTGGAAAAGATAATAAAGCCAGCTTGTACAATGGTATTCGTATCCCCCTTTTAAAAGAACAGTACTATGAGCAACTGTTACTAAACTACTTATCAACTTGCCTTCATTAAAACTGATAGATCACTTTACCGCTTAATATTGACTGAAAAACAACTTCTCAAAGAGACCCATCCCACTGGCATACGACATCCTGGTCCCTGGTTAAACATATTTTTCTCATAAACTTAAACTATTTTAATATCTATTATTCGAAACAAAAGCCAAGTGTTTTCCGCGGTAATTAGAGTCGTTAGCTTGCTGCAATTGGGCAGCAAACCAGAATATCGGGCTGGTGAGTTACTCCCCTCTTCTAACTGAATTATTAAAAAATATAACAGGATGCTCTCAAAGGCCTCTAGAGCTGTTTTTCACCTGTGTAGTATGGCTGACACAGACAAGTTTAAACTAGTGGTACTGTTGAACGCAGGAGGGTCCCGCAATAGGCAGTCACTTCCTTTGTACCAAATTATCAACATTTGTTTATGAAAATATTTTAAAATTAACATTCTGTTTGGAATTTTTTGGGAAATAATCCCTTTTTATTTATTTTAATTCTGCAATTGTATTGTGGGCGAGATATAATAACCACAGTGAAATGAATTGGTTGCTTCATAATCATATATACATATACATGTGCTTTTTTTAAACTAAATAAAAAATATGCGAAGTTGAGGAAGAAAAAGAAATCTGAGTTCAAACAAGCTCTCATATTTTTGTTATGAGATGTATTATAAATAAATATATAAATACTGGGAATAAAAAGCTGTATACATGTTTTATTGATTTTAAAAAAGCTTTTGATAGAGTTGTTCATGGTGGTCTAATGTCAAAATTATTGAAATGTGATATAAATAGTTATTTTTATAAAATATTGAAAAGTATGTACTGTGAGGTTAGGTTATGTGTTAGAGTTGGACATAAAATAACTGGTTTTTTCTCATCCGAGGTTGGAGTTAGACAAGGACACGTCTTGAGTCCAAATCTATTTAAATTTTTCATTAATGATCTACCTACAATACTTAATCATGAAAGTGAATGCCTCAGTTTAAATGGTGAAAAAATTCCCTGTCTGCTATATGCAGATGATCTAGTTATTTTTTCAGATTCAAACAAAGGGCTTCAAACTAAACTTGATATATTATATGGGTACTGTAAAAATTGGTGTCTTGAGGTAAACCCCAGTAAAACCAAAATTATAATTTTTAACAAGACTGGACGTCTTCTTGTTGAGGATTTTTTTGTTGGAACGGACAAAATTGAATGTGTTAAATGTTGCAAATATTTAGGTATTGTTATTAGTAATACAGGTAAATATCATGAAACTAGAAAATCCTTGTATGATAAAGGTCTTAAAGCATGTTTCAAATTATATAGAGATTTGAGATGCACTTCACCTCCCATCAAGACCATTTTGCTCATATTTGATCATACTATAAAACCATTGATTTTATATGGATGTGAAAACTGGGGTGTTATCCAAATTACTGAAAAGAGGAAGAAAATGTCTCTATTTGATATTTTTAAAGACTGGGAACATGAGAAATTAAATATGAAATTTTGTAAATATATTCTAGG